>PVPY01000145.1:0-70166 GCA_002982035.1 Fusarium algeriense
ATTCGGGACGAGCGATTGGCGTTTGCTCGCAAGCTAATCGATGCTGTCAACCCCATCGTGTCCTTTGTCAATGACCAACTTGGTTGGAGCGGGTTTTTATGTTATTCTTTCTTCGAACATCATCATAAGCCATGCGAGGTCTGATCCTAAGTAATAAAAATACTTAAACAAACTTAGGATAATTTAGGATAAACTTAGCAGGCTCTTTGACTACTTTATTTTCGCGCCATGTCGAGTTCATCCCAACCTCACGTCATCGTTGTCGGCGGACAGGAAAGTACGACGGGTTTTTTAAGGGCTCATTCAATATCAGCCTAAGTGTCAAACGCGAAGATGGCGGCGACCATGTTATTATTCGGTTTCCTGTTCCGGGAAACATATATGGGCCATGGAGAGACGAAAAGGTCAAGAACGAGGTCATGGTCATGAAGTTCATCCACGAGCACACCGGCATACCCGTACCTACCGTGCGCTGCTGAGGCGTGACTGAGGATAGCCCGCAGAAGTTGGGACCATTCATCATCATGGATTTCATTGAAGGGGACGACCTCAGCCATCTTCTGCAACAGCCTACTGAGAACAAACAAGAAGTTATCATTCTAGACCCAAACATCGACGAGAAAAAGCTGGATCTGGTCTATGAGCAGATTGCTGGCTTTATGCTAGAGCTTTCGCGACTGAGCTTCTCGCGTATTGGTGCTATCTCCCAAGATGATAAGTCTGGCGAGTGGACTGTGACTGGGCGGCCCCTTATGTACGATATGAATGAACTCGTAACACTTGGTGGCTATCCTGTCAGCCAATTTGATACGACATCTCCGTTCGATGGGGCCACTGACTTCTTCCAGTGGCGCGCGCAAACTTTCCAGAGACACCTCGAGGCGCAACGCAACATTGCTGGTGACGATGAAGATCTTGCATGGAAACAGTTTGCTGCGCGTCGCTGTTTTGCTGAGCTGATTCCGACTCATAGCAGTGTGGACAACGAGGGGTCCTTCCGGCTGTTCTGTGATGATTTGCGACCTACAAACATGCTTGTCAATCCCGAGACTCTTCAAATCACCGCCGTCCTCGATCTCGAGTTCACCAACTCCGTGCCTGCGCAATTTGCTGACGACCTGCCCTGGTGGTTATTACTCAAGCAGCCTTCTATCTGGGTTGGGGATGGCGAAATGCAAGAGTTTCTGGACCTCTTTATACCACGGAAGGACCAATTTCTCCGCGCCATGGAACGAGTTGAGGCCAGATCGCCGCCAGTAACCGGAGAGACGGCGCTTTCGGATCGTATGCGGGACTCTTGGGAAAGTGGACGATTTTGGTTCAATTAGGCGTCGCGAAGCAGCTTTGATGTAGATGAAATATATTGGGAAACGCTGCATAAAAACGGCCTAGATGAAGCTATGTTGGGAAGCACAACGCTCGCAAAGAAGGAGATGTTTCTGAAACGGAAGAAAGATCAGTTCGAAGCGTATCGTATGGAGAAGGAAGGTGATGAGCGCTTCAACAAGTAGTATATGTAGAGCGAATAGAGACTGGGCGGCCTGTTGTTAAGCTTGATGATATTTCATCAGTTGTAAATAACCAAAGCAATATCCAGCATACAGCAGATGAGATACACGATATTCTCCAGGCTTACTACAAAGTGGCCCACAAGCGCTTTGTCGATTAACATCCACCACCAAGCTGTGGATCACTGCTTGCTTTCAGGCCCATCAAGTCCCCTGAGTCTTTAAGCAAAGAATAATAAGAACAATGTTTATATTCTTATTTTATACTCTGTTCATAATATGCTAGAATCTCCTTCTGAAACCACGGCAAATAAACCTTGTCGGCCCATGCTGTAAGTTGTCGTAGCCCAGCAACTACTTGATAAGTTTCCATTACCGTAGCTGTACTTCCAAACTGCCATTCCTTCCAAAGCACAGTCTTTTGACCTTGCCTCGTCGAGAGAACAAATAGCCACCTTGAGCCTTGCACTATCACTGCTGGGATGAACTGCAGGGTAGCTAAAGCTTGGTCGGCTTGTTCCAACTCGTGCTCCGTTGGAGGTCCAGTCATCGATGCGCGCTTCAACGAGATCAACGACGAGCGAAGAAATGCCCACTGGGAAGCATGCCAGACACCAACTTGCAGCTCAGCTTCGTCGAGGTTGTGACTTCCTGCTTTTGTCTCGATACCTAGAACTATCGGGCGTATTTGTAGACGGTAGAATTCTGTATGATTGACTGATTTCATTAACGTGCTTCGATAAAATGCTTTATAAGTTTCGAGTGATATATTGTCTTTGAAGGCTGTATCGGCATATATGTAAAAATCAACTATCTTAGAGCCGATTGACTTGGGTAACCAGGCTTTATGTGGGCGAGCCGTGTGACTGGTAATTTGGTAAGAATCAGTTAGAGTAGACACGACAGTGAAAAAAGATAGATGGTTTACCAAGTAGTAATATTAAACAGCCCCCCGTTTTTCTCTCCGGGTTCCCTAAAGATCGCTTTCAATAGAGGGAAGTGAACCTCGTCGTTCCAGCCAGCTTCTTCGTGCTTGAACTCGATGCACTCTATTGTCCACTCGTTGATCAATTTGATCTCTCCGGGTGAAGGGATTCGACCTGGAAGATCATCAAATGCACTAGAATCTTTAAAGGCTGAGTCCCAATCATCCAAGTCACTCCCTTCTATATTATGATTTTGCAATATCTCATCGCGAAGTCGATCTGGAAGAAAGCCTCTGTAGGCACTTATGCGGCGGATAATGCGTAGCAAACAAGCAGCTTCTGGATTCGGTATGGCCAAGAGACCATCAACCGTGAGTGCTCTTGTCTCTACACCTGTCGCGTCGAGACGGAGTTCAAGGAATTGTCTCTTTAGTGGGGACGATGACCGTGATCGACCAGAGGCGTTGGAGCTCGACACGGATGAAGCTCTGGTTGGATCAGGTCTGGGTGTCAAGTCAGGATCTGTAGCCAGGAAAAGTCATTGTCTTTTGTGCGTTGGTGTTTCAGGGTCTCCCATAATCGATATCGTCGGTGGTGGACTTGGTCCTTGTGTCGCCTTGCGTTTGCGCGTTTGTGATGATGGTGTTGTTTCCTGGATTAAGGGCAATTTATATGGCGAATGCGATTGACGTTGTGTATCTGCGAACGAATCAGGCAGATCGCTTAACCAAGTTATGATATTTTGATCGATTAACATGGTTTAATAACGACTATACGGTGTTACGATGCGATGTTGGTGGTTTCGATGTTTTTTTGTTGTTGTTTTTTCTTGAACCAATTGGCGTGGCAACCAGCAGTATGTTGTGCGATGTCCGTCTTATCGATATGCCGCCCCACTTTCTTATCAGATATCGATATCAAGACACATGCCATATAGAATATCGGCAAACACATGCGAAGAGAAAAAACCAGTTATGAAATAAGCCTGCATGCTGTAGCCATAGAGTTATTTCATTCTACTTAACATTATAACAGCTAGGATTACCTATCCCGGCCCTGGCTATTAAATACTATTTATATCAGCACTTCGAGGTCTTGGCTACCGAAAGCCCTCACGAACAAGAGAGGATCATAATAAAGTATAGAAGGTATTATTAACCTTTAAGCTTACAGAGCGCTATCATTTTCGCATTCTTACAACCGACGGCACGGAACCTCTTCCCCGTCAAGCTCAGACTTCTAAAGTAACTGTCCACTCAGTCACCTACAAACCTTGGCTCCTTCACAAAACTATCTATTCTCACTCCCATCCCTCCGTCCAACTGTGGCGGCCTCTTGCCTAGGGTTCTCATGTTACATCTGGGGAAGACGCTTTGTCTCAAACATCCCAACAATCACAGCTTCTCCGTCTGTAACACAAAAACAGTAAAATACCTCGAACCCCCACGAAATCTCCAATGCGGGCACGAATCAGCACTCCTTCTCCTCGGCACTGATATCCGAGGAGGCTTCTCTCGGTGTGCCAGTTCTCTCACTCGTACAGGGCGGTAGTCGCGCTTGGTCAGCCTCAATTCTTGTCATTCTCCGCTAGGCACGTTATTTCCGCGATGCTGCATTAGTTGTGTACCGGAGTAAGTGTTGAGCATGGCCGGTCATGCGGATTATGCATATAACACCGCTCCACAGAGAGTAATGTGATCGTTATTTCAGACCTTGTGAACCAGACGGGCATCGGTCGTGAGACTCTGTATGTTCCGTCAAATTCTCTTAACCACGTGGGGGGTTGATACTGTGTCTCAACTTTGTCCAGAATCTTCAATGCTGATGACAACTTCAGCCTGAGCCAGGTACCCGGAACATACATTACGCCTGTGAAACTCAACAGAAACCCACGATGATCCGGTGAGGAATATGGTGAGGGTGCATCAGCGCCATGTCGTCTCCCGCAATTCATATTCCCTAGAAGCGTCACGCTTCACTTCGATTCCCAGCGTCATACCAAGCCTCACTTTACGTCCAAGTCCAATGAGATCCTGTGACATTTCCACTTTTATTACTACGACTGATCAGCGGTGAGACCGTTCCATTCTCAGATTCAAGTCAATATATCGCTCATTCCGACATCGCCCTGTCTATGGCTCATACAGTACAAACATCGTCGTGGTGAGACATGTGTGCATATCGCATGGGATACTTTTCATGGCTTCTGGATGTGTATCGCCGAAGAAGGCCAGCCCGCAGTATCGGCGCATCCGCGCAGCCAGAGAGGAGTGTATTTGCCTGTTCCATAATACCGGGTAAATAGACCCTGAAGTAAATAAACATCATTCTCACAGCAATGACATGTGATATAACGTGCTACGATACCGAGAAGTGGAATGCTTCCATCATCCTTCTAGTATAATAGATCTCGGTTCAATCCTTGTAAATCTAGATAATGCTCTTACTCAATCGTCAGGCGATTGATAACCTATCTCAAAAAGGTCAAAGCACCTGATAAAGACGTCAAATATAACGGCCGTGGCACCAAGTGGTACCGAAGAAGGCCCTTCTTTTATGGATACTCAAGAGAAACCGGGGCAGAAGTAACAATAATTGAATAAACAAAGAGTGCAAGTCTATTGTGCTAGTTCGCAGAAAAGACTGGTAGCAATGGTACCAGAGTACCAGAGCAGCAAGCCCAGATATATACGTAACGTATATGCAAGTGTGATACTTGTAAGGATAAGCAATCTTCAAGGGGTCGCGCGCATCTTTGCATCCAAAAACTCATAGAAAAGAGCAAAACGGGTGAATTGATAAACCCCCATGGTCATCGTTCCACCCCTACTTTTCTGTCCATCTGCAGACCAATGGCATGTTAAATATCCATCATCCACCGGATTCCAAAAGAGCAAGAGACTGTTTCTGCAGGGGGTATTAAGTCTCCTTGCTTGTAAGGCATCCTCCATCACGGCCGGGCTGTAGTATATCGTCATCCGACGTGAACAGGAGAAAGGGTGTATACTATGTACAGGTTGGAGTGTAAAAGAAAAACGACCGAAATTCACCAACTCCAGACCATGCAGGCCTAGCCCCTCATCCATGGCAAGCTTCGACCTCAACGCCAATAAAGGTGAATGCGCAATCCAAACGTGCCTTCACGTTATAAAGGAAATATTTTGTTTAGTGGTTGTAGGACATTTCAAATGTCGTTCCATCAGTCATTAAATCGTCTAGTAGCCCGGTTGACCTGGCATCTTGCCCAGTGAATGACCACCAGTGCCCTTCGGGGGTAGATGGTTATGGCAAAAGATCTTTTTGTTACCGTTGGTACTGTTATCCTTCTTGGTCGCGTCGATAAGAAGGGCGGGGTCATCGTAGGATTCCAGCTGACAGCACTCAACGTTCTTTAACCAGCGGTTGTGGATGACGTCCTCGATGCTGATGCGCTTCTGAGGATCAGGGTTCAGCATCTGTAGGACAAGGCGGCGAAGGGCAGGTGGGGACATGCCAACGTCGAGGGCGTAGCATTTGGGGTAGTCTGTGTCGGTGATACAGGCGTCGCACTCGGGGTGCTTCGCATACCAATTCTCCCAGCCCTTGACAAGTTTATCATAGTGGAGTTCTCCTGGTACAGCGCGAGACCAGATGGCGCCACCAAAAGTCAGATAGATCATGACAATCGCAGAACTCCACACATCGAGTGCTCGGGGGTCGTAGTTTTCTTTCTTGGCGAGGACCTCGGGTGCGATATAGGGCTCACTTCCACAGATACCAGGTGAGCAAAGGCGGATCTCGCCGCTCATGTTACGGCCGCATTGTCCGCCGGCTTCACGAAGACCGGGGTGAGTACCACAGAAAACTTCCGATACACCAAAATCGGTAATCTTGAGCTTGCTGTCCTTGGTAATCAAAAGGTTCTCAAGCTTGATGTCACGATGGGCAATGCCATTGGCATGCAAGTAATGGACACCTTGAATAAGCTGCTTGAAGAGACACATTCGGTCCTTCTTGCGATCGTCGCCCTTGAGATGGCCCTTGGAGACCAAACTAAAAAGGTCACCTTCTGAGCAATATTCCATAACGTGGTTCCATCGTCCGTGGTCGGTACATAGGCGGAAAGTCTCAACGATATTGGGGTGATGCAAGCTCTTCGCAATGCTGAATTCTGACTTGATCTTGTTCTCATAGTCTTGTTGGCTTTCCCGATGTGATTTGCCACGGAACTCCTTGACAGCGTAGAGCTCTTCTGGGTAACCTTTGCGCATCATAAGGGTGACCTTGGAAGCAGCTCCCTTGCCGAGATGCTTGCCATGACGACCAAGGAACTTGCGCTGATATTCGAACTCGCTCTGCAACTCGGCCACGTCCACGGCAAAATCGTCAGGAAGGCTCAAACTCATGCGTCGAGCCTTGGCACCAGTACCGGATTCGGGAGGAAGAGGCCAAACACTTCGTTCAGGTGGATACATGGTTTCGTCACCTTCCGCGGGGGGAGGGAGAGGGGTGCTAGGTCGGCTACCATCATAGCTGCTAGCTCGACGGGTGAATTCAGGACGCTTGTGCCCAGTTCCTCGGTTGTTGGTGTTGTGGGTGCCAACAAAGTTGATAGCTCTGCCGCGAAGACTGAAGCCAGTCGATGCGCGGTTCTTCTTGAAGTCACCTTGACTAGGAAGAGACTTGTCGGAGGCATGTTCACGGTGTGCGGGAGCCATTTCTAGTCCATTGTCGCTGGGTGATGGAGGTGAGTTGGAACGAGTAGTGGCAGAGGAGCGGTTCATTGAAAAACGGCGACGAACTGCAGCACGCGGTTGACCATTTGTTTGAGGCTCTGTTGGTGCAGACACGACCGAGGGCGTTGCCGATTCCGGGACATAATCGTTCTTAATATGGGAATTTGATCGGCGGAAGAAGCTCGACATGGTGCGCTTGAAACTCGAGGTGGAGATGGATCCTCGAGTTGATTGACGGGTAAGAGAGCTGCCTGGCTCAGGTTCTGTTGCTCTTGGAGTTGCTGGTTCGTAGGCAGTGGGAGGTCGGCTATTATTTACGGAATGTGAGATATATGTTCCTTTGTTGGTGATTCCTGTGTTGGCGCCAGGGATCGCAATAGGTACAACTCCTGAAGATGTGGCTGAAGCCGTCTGGTAAGACTGCAGGTTTTGTAAGTCCTGCAGGTCCTGGCTCTGGAGGGTGAAATCCTGGGACTGGCGACCGCTAACAGGAGTGACGGGTTCAACAACGGATTCGCTTCCAGATTCACCGCCTTCTTCTAGAACAATTGACTCAGTAAGGTCGGTGCTATATTCGCGAGGCGACGATGGGGACTGAAACTGGTTTGGGCGAAAGGTAGAGGATGAGGTACTTTTATCTGTGACGGGAGCAAGCAAAAAGACGTCAGCAGGCAGGGATGACTTGATCTTGATGTTGGAGAAGTTGCAGTTGCAGGGTTCGGGTTGACATGGGACAAGACTAGGGGACTGGGGGGGGTGCATGAGGCAGAAATAGAATGGAACGTGAGTTATGAGTAAGAAAGTAAGAGCGAGTGAAGATGCAGTAAAAATAAATAAACTGGACCAATACCCCCAAAGTATGCCAAGGCTCAGCAAATGTCATGAATTTGTAAAGTCAAGTCTCAGCCCAGCAAGGCACAGAAAGTGACAGTAACAATGACAAGACAGTGCCATTCACGGCGTAAAAATGGGGAAATGTCAATGGAAATAATCAAATGGCGAATGTCCGAAGACTGACTTTCTGGTTGCATCCAGTCGCTGGCTGTTTACTTTGTTTTTTTTTTTTGCCTTTGCCTTTGCTTTCTCAGCAAATAACAAAGTAAAAGAGCAAACCCACTTACAAAAGCCGTCGCTCGAAACCGATTTGATTCAGCCAAGCCTAGGTCCAGTTCCAGGTCCCACGTTTATCGCGTCACTGCTCGAAGCAGCTTGTGCAGGCAGGGTCCACGGAGATGGAGAGACTTCTCGCTTCCGGTGGTCGCGGGAATGACGAAATGAACATGAATGAGAAAACAAAAGCGGAGAAGGAAATGAAATGAGTTGCCTTGCTTATCAAAGAGAAGTCCAAGACATGAACACGAGGGGGGAATGGAAATAAGGAATAGGCTTGACTTGAAACGGGCGAATGGATGGGTAATGTTTGCCCAGATGGGTTTGGGTTGAGGTAGAAAGAGGCAAATCAAGGAGAGAAACAGTTGAGTAGAGACAAAACGACAGTAGAAAATGTCCATACCTGTTGCTGCTGAGGGTCCATGTGGTTGGTCCTGGTGGGGTGTTACCATGGCCCTCGGAGCCGAAAGTGCCGCCATAATGCCCATCTTTTTAGAAGTCTGGTGCTGAGAAATAGCGAGATTGAGCCTTGAAGGGTGCTTCTGCTGTTTTATCTCGGACGGGGCTTGCAGTGGATGGCGACAGTGTCAGAGAGAGGGTACTGAGCTTCGGTGTACAGGCGGCGCCTAAAGTACAGAAGGAAAGGTGCTGGTTGGGGTGAGGGCAGCTGGTCACTAACAGAAGCGAGTAACCAAGCGCTGTAAGTCAGAGCCACACACCATCCAAGGATAGGTAGGTAGGATTGGGGTCAGTTGAGTGATGGAGACGGTTCAGCGACTAGAGTGCTGTGTCGCTGGGCGAAATGGCGATTGTAGTTGGCTCGTCGGCAAAATGCAAGAAACGATTTTGACGGCACTACCGAGTTGTTGCGGCGAAATGGTATTCCAAGATTTGCGACCTTGGCTGCAAGATTTTGAGCCAGAGAAAAAGCCACGAGGTTGTTGTAGGATACCGTGATTAGGAAAAAAGTGTTGCGTTTAAGCGTCTGGTGCCTTTTCAAAAGTTGACAACTGATAAAATTGTGAACTGTCGATATTGCCGGGGAGTTGGTCTGAGTTGATCAAGATCTCGTGCCCGTGTAAGCCTAGAACGCTTGTCGAATGTCGATGTGGTTCAACGGTGTTCGATGTCCGTAGTTTCGGTCTTTAATGGAACATTGATTGTTGTTGTTTTTTTGTCTTTGGCCTCGTTATATGTTATATGATCACCCACAATTGTTGAATGGGGATGCTAGAGAACAGGCATGGGACGTCGATTTGGTCGTAGGAGAATATGAAGACGAGGAGGGGGCGGCATCAAAAGTAGTAACCGGGTGAGTATAACCGTGAAAGTGAAGCAAAAGAGCAGCACAATCAACAAGTCTTTCCTTTTAGGTATGGAAATAAGGGAAAGAAAATGGTTAAATTATAAAGGGGAGAGGAGATCTAAAAGTAAGGAGACGAGCAGAAAAAAGCGCGCAGCTTGTCTTTTTGTATTGTCTACAAGTTATGAAGCTGCTGTACTATAACTTACTCAGTGCAGGCGATCAATCGGTCCCTTCACCAGTCTATCCCCAACCCACCAAAGCCAAACCAAACTAAGGAAACCCTCCACTCTTTCTTTTGGCAAAGCTTAAGGTGGATCACAGACCACACAAGTCGACGTGGGGAACATGGACAAGGGTAAGGATATGGATGTGGATGGATCATGGGGAGGGGGGCGTGCGCATACTCTCGCTCTCACACTCTCTCTCTCACTCTTTACTGATATGTACGTACAGATACACAACGCCAGAAAAATTTCACTGAATTCTGTATTGGATGCAATGATTGACATGCAGGTAACTCTGCTTGGGTTGGGGTTGAGAAAAAAATGGTTCATGTGTGAGTGGGGGTACTTGATTTTGGAGATCGGGGTACGGAGTAGGAGACCGAGAATTGATATCGAGTTATCAAGACCATCAATTGCTTGCTTGCTTGCTTGCTTCATCAAACAAATACAGCAGCAGCAGTTAATAAGTGTCCTCTGGTTTATTAATCCCGTCCATGGAACCCTTGGATAGATAAACGAAACTTGACTGGTCCATTTTGCTCAGGCGGACCTAGTAAAATACGTACATATAAGCACAGTGCGTGATTTATCTACTAAAAAATCCACATCTTATGCGACCCAGTCAGTGTGGGTGAAGAGTGAATCGCCTTTTTACCCAGAAAAGATGCAGCCAGCTAGGGGTGCGACAGGAACGCGGAATTCTTCAACTACGTAGGTGTAAATGTAAACCAAACAGCAAAGACCTTGTCATGGACAGCTCGAAAAAACAAGGGGTTAGTAAGGACAGCTGTAACTTTGATATGTAATAGAGCAAGTTCAAGTTATGCCATAATCCCAACAAGCAGCAGAGGCGCCAACACGGAAATTATGCGTTGGGTGAGCCATGGAGAAAAAAAAAAAGCTTGGCTAACTAACTGTCTTTTTCCCTTCACGATGACCGAAGTGCCCCAATTTTCCAGGTTCTGCCTCTGCATTGCATTACTGAGGTCCAGTCCAGTCCAGTCCAGCGCTGTTTCTGAGAAGCTTCAGAGTCTGTCTGCCCTGTCCTGTCCTGCCCCGAGCCTCTTGTTTACAATCCATTCGATGACAGCAGCTGCCTTTTGGGTTCTAGAGCTTGCAGTGCCTCGGCCATACAGCAAACAGCTGGAGACCTAAGAATAGCTTATTTTTATGTTTCTTTTGGCTGCTGAGGAAACATGGGGGGACTGTACGTACACGTTTGGGTGCTGAGCATGGCAATTGCACTCCTGAAATCAAATCATCAATACAAGCTCCCGCTAATCAAATGGCAATGCAGGTGCCCATCGAATCAACGTAGTACCGTACCTGCTGAGAAGCCTCGGCGAGCAATTCGGCCAGTCTTTTGTGTTCTCTCATTGGCCGACTCACCTTGTCCCGGCCTCTCCTTCCCCATCTGGGGTCCCTTGGAGCGAGCGGTTCGTTGTCCTTTCTCCCAAAGTACAAGTGCAAGTGCAAGTGCAACAGCCACTCATCATTCACCTGCATCGACTCCACTACTACCAAGTCAAATCTGGTGTAAGCGCATTCACTGATCAATTCTCTCGGTGCCATCCCAATCCTCGAATATCATGAGTAGGTGTTAACCCATCATGAACTTTACTGTTACGTCTTTGCCTGATAGCTTCGGATTGTGGCATCTCCCACATCGCCACAATTAATCACCAAAATATCTGTCTTCTCGAAATCGTGTCTGTTGGGATCTTGTCTCGTCATCTCAGTTTAACCCCATGCAATTCCAGAGCGACCACCTGCCCGAGACCCTGTTACAGCCAAGACTTTTCAAAAAGCGATCGTGACCTTGCACAACGGGAGTCATAGTCTTCCAGCTCATCAATCAATCCCAGTTACATCATCGAAAAAAGTCAATCAGGAACAGCGGTCAATTCCATGATGAGCACTCGTGTCTCGTGCTCAGTGCTTGCCCTTTGTGACCATGTTCCACGTATCATGAATCTCCACATGAAGCACTCGTGTTTCTGCCCTCAGCAAATCATTAAGGTTACCGTCTCCTGAACAAGGCGCAAGCCGTCAATAATCCCGCGCCCCTCTCCTCAGCCCTGTTTCGCCCGGCCTCGAAAGGGAACGAATCTGGCATCAGCAACTGGCGGTGCAATGGCTAAATGCCATGTCAAGTTTCTGCTTCGACCCCTTGCGGCATGTCAGCCAGCTCGCGTGCCTTTGAGCCAATTTCAGCCATCATTCAAAGCCAATTTAGCAGACCGACCGGGCCACTACAGTACATCGCTGCAAAGAAGTGCCCCACGCAAGCCGCGGGTTTATATCCCAGAATATTCCACAGTTGATAAGTTATGTTGCGTAAAATTTAATTATGATTGAAAAAAGTTAGCATGAAGAGTATAGCCTACCATTGGACAAAGATTATACTTCTTCCAAAGATACACAATTGAAACATTATGGAATTCCATACGGCCCACGGACAACAGCACAGCATCGCGCTACCAATTACCTACCACCCACGCGTACCCGCTCTGTCTCCTCGCCTGAAGTCGCCGGAGAAGTTGGACCTGGGGGCATGAAACGGAGCCTGGGAAATTTAATTATAGGTCCGTTCGGTCCTCTACAGCCGGCTGCAATGCTACCACTCAGGGCAAGGGCAGCATCAACATCCACCAGGATAAGCGCCTCAAGCTGTTGATTGGAGTTGCTCGGGAGAGACGGCAGTTCAGGACGCCGACCAGCATTTTCCCACGGAGCCGGAGTTGAATGCAAATAATCAGTAACTCGTCAATTCCCCCCCCTCCCCTCCAAAATATCAACTGCATTTGCATGAGATTTATGAGTCTTGTCGTGGTGCCGGATCTTGGCTGGGATTGGCCAGTATGACATTCAAGAGCCGCAATCAGACATATCCTTTCATCCGCGAATCCGCGGTTGTCAAAATCAGCCCATTGATTGCCTCCCCGTTGCGGCTCTGATATCGGACATTGGACGGCGCTTATCCGGTCAACATGCCTCCAATGATGCGAAAATCCCGGCTTGCTTTCCGGGGCTACCTCATGTGAAGTTGTAGACCGA
Organism: Fusarium algeriense; assembly: GCA_002982035.1. Classification (NCBI taxonomy): domain Eukaryota; kingdom Fungi; phylum Ascomycota; class Sordariomycetes; order Hypocreales; family Nectriaceae; genus Fusarium; species Fusarium algeriense. The sequence continues at coordinate 12,847 of PVPY01000145.1, forward strand.
CATATCTCGAGCCGTCTTCCTTCAACCTCAGAAGTTGTGACCAATGCCGTCGCCTCCGGATTCATTTCAATCTGCCGACAGTGATCGCCTTTGGTTCGTCACTACTGACTGCAGTATCCCCTGTTCAACTTCGCCAGACGCGCACGCAAGTTGCTGCTGTGTATCCGGACGACGAATGTCCTTTGACACAGATCTGCGTTTGCGCGTCCTTTCCCGTCAATGCCCTCACTGCACTACGATTGCGCCTCAAAGTGACGCACAACTAAGACAAGTTGCGCGGCGCTTTGAGATTATTCAAAGTAAGCTTGAATTCTAAGTCACACCTGTCACGCCTGATCGGCGTTGATAGACATAGCGAGCGGTATTTACGTTTCCTTATGTGCAACGCAAATCGCATGGGATACGTTTAAGCGCAAATTGGATATCGGGAAACCTCCTGACGTAGCAGAGACAAAGTGTCGGTCTGTCTAAGGAAGAAACAAGGATGCCTTCTCCAGACGCTTGACATCGAGCAAATAATAAAAAAACGAGAAATGATGGTTATCGAAATTTCCACTTATTCGAGAAACAAGGAGATACAAAGGTCACACTGCAAATTTGGCTTCACGACGATAATATCTGCACTGTCTGGTCTTTGCAGCCCCTTGTCGCCAAGACCGTGGATGTCTCCCCCTGCTCTGGCAGCCCTGAATGGCTCGAGACAGAGATCTCTCCCAGTGCAGCGAATCAAGGGACCTTTCTAGGGCTGTCTAGCTCATGTATAATCAGAACTCATAGTTGGTGGGATTTTGGCCCATTCTCCACGATTTCAGAAAGCTATGACTCCATCGTCCGATTCGCAACGCGCCTACAGCGGCTATCCTTTCGAGTTTGAATAATCTCGTAATTTTATACACTTGCCAGCGCCTCCTGAAGGTCGAGAGCTTCTCCAAAACCGGTCCGGTAGGGTCTGTATTCCACGCCCACCCCAGGCCACCACACCATTCAAGCCATCTTTCTCGCCTCTGCATGACAGGGATAGCTGACACGGGTGCGAGTGCGTCATATGCGCCCCGGAGAGACAAGGAGGTGGAGTTAATCCCTGGATCTCCCGTGTGGCACGGTCCCCTGTCTCTGGTGTCTCTAACAGACTCTCGATCGCTCATTGGACACTCGATATCGTCAATCCTGTCTTGGCCGTAGGTTATCCGCGTGTAAGAAACAAAGCCTTGTACACGTTGAGTTAAACAACTCACGATCGACGGCGGTTTCTGCTTGGAACAAAGTTCTGTCGGCCCGTGCCCGATGGCAGTGTTTATTAGGCAGTTTTTATTAATTTTGATGCCTTGACGGATGAAAAACTAATGTCTTGGTATTCAGGTATTGTTGCAGATCAGGGGCCAAGGTTCAATGATGAGGCTGTCAAGTCAAGTTCTCGAACTTCAAGACCGGCAATAAAACTCACCTTGACTCAAAACACGGCATTTAGGACGCCTCAAAGTCTGTGGTTTAACTTGGCAATTTGGGCCACCGTACCGGAAGTTCTTGGCAGACGGACCCTGCTACACCGTCCATGGATTAATTGTTTAATTCTCCCTTCACCGGAGCCTTAATGGTGATCTGCCGAACGTGCTTTGCAAATCACTTTTATTTTTCAACCAGGGTTAAAATTCAAGCTTAAAGAGGAATGTCTCAAGATGCAAGGGAAGAGTGTACAAGGGTTTTGACTCTGATCAGATACTGATGCCTGAACAGAAGTTCATCAGCCCGGTACTCTTCGTCTAGTCTCATTACAAGCTTATCAGATGTCAATGCCGAAGGGCATGCACGGGCTTGCTGAAAGACGTGGCCCTTTTTACGCAATTTTACTTCAGATATGGATTAGATCGCCACGAGCATCAGTACCAAACGTTCCCCGACACGTAATGACACTCAAGCTGAACACATGATCCGCCTTGTATCAGCTGAAGTCAGGACTTGCAAGTTATGACAAGTGCAAGATACTCACAGGCGACACATTAACACAAGGACCGCAGCATCAATCCTCATATGCTTCCCTGGCCAATTGCCCCCATTTCATGGCATACAGTGGCTCTCCAGTATTGACTCCGCTACTATCACTATTACACATGCCGATTTCCAAGAAACCAGCATTGATTTGTGAGCTAACGAACAGTAGTGTGGATTGTCAACCCGGCTTTTACGCCGTGGCTTTTATAACCGGTCTCGAAATCTTGCGAATGGGTATTCGTTGTTCGCTACAATCGAAATGGTTGGCAAGGATGTATCAACCGTATGAAGTCAGACTCTCATTGACATGCAAGACCTAACACCACCAGATCGTCCATGAAGGTGTCATGCCACACAGGCAGTTCTCTGATAAGACGGAGAAGAAAGGTTCTCAACCTGACCACGGCGTTGAAGTCCGACATAGGTTGCGTTGGCCCGCAAATCTCTGCACAGTAAATGGATTTGGAAAAAAGAAAGTTTTGCATCGTGCATCAAAAAAGTGGCGGATAAGACTTGCATGAGCCCATGGGTCTATCACGTCGATTGGCTTGAACATCACAACACCTTCAATATAACTAAGCCCGAATAGTATGATGAGGCACCTTGAAGATCTAAACAAATGCCGGATCTCGCCACACCTTTTTCGATCTCTCTTTGCACGGGACGTCCTACACCAAGGATGGTAAAGGCCAAGTCAAGCTCAGCTCTTACTGTTGATACACAAAAGTCAAAAGGAAGCTTAGGCACGGCTCGCAGCTTAAAGGTGAAGCCGAAGGACAGTCTAGTTACTGATAACGCGTGGACCCAAGTTAGATCCAGTTCTGATAACATAACTGTACTGGCTACAACCAGGAGGGAGTGTGCATCCGTGATCATTGTCGGTCCGCCCGTGGCTAGCTTACACGACAATATCGTCGTTCAATTGGTGTTGGGTCTGTCGATTACGGCGTTTCGCTGCCGATTGACAACTGCACACAGGACCCTAGACATCCCACGCGAATGCACTGGACCTGGCGTTGTTTCAATGCCTTGCATACAGTGAGCTCTCACGTTTTTTTTTTCTTTCTTTTGGAATGCAAATTGAGTATGTCACCCCGACTCAGCCTTGCCAGCACTCATTTGATGTCTGGCCAGCTCAGTTGCGCAAAAGAGTTGCAACATTGGATGAAAATGCCCCCCCCCCTGTCAGGTTAATTGAGAACTCTCAGATCATGATCATTTATTTCTTCCAGGCGCAGACATGAACTGCTCCTCTTGTTCGGTCAATTGCTTGGCGAAAGCTGTCATGCTAACACCCACGATGTTCCAGACTCGTGACCCGCTGCAAGTGCAAAACCTGATACGCGCAAGGCCAGGGCATAACGAAAGGACATGTGCATCAGTACTGTTTGTATGTACGGTATGTACATAGTTACGGTGCGACAGGCTCCGCTCGAGAGTTGACGAGGGACAGAAAATGCCTCACCACAACAAGCCAAGCCAAGCCAAGCCAAGCCAAGCAAATCAAGCTAACTAGGCACATTGAACGGACGGCTTTCAGCGGATAACTTTTATTTACTTGCCTGAGTTGGCAAGTGGGTGGCTCCATTCGATTGAACCCAACAGACTGGAAACAGGAGCTCCATCGTAACTCAATTGCTGTGTGCAACACTACAACCTCTTGATGGAATGAACATGATCAATCACGTACACACCTGTTCAGGTCATGGTGGCGTCATTCCTCTCGGCATATACAACATTATTTACTTAAAGGATTCAACTTTTCTTAACTGAGAGTCTCTTTGAATAAGCGCACCTGTCGCTTTCCAATGCCTTGCTACTCTACTCATCCAACGACACCAATTACGTATCATCATGAGACGTGGGGCGCAACATGACATTTAAACTCAAGGAAACTATATCGATCTGGGCTACGATGCTGGTTTCAATGACGAGTGACAGTTGTAGACGATGCACGAGGTATGTCACCAGGCCAGTTAGTTTACTCAGATGAGGGGTGAGATGATGATATCGTGCCTCTCCCCTCAGTCTCTCGGCTCCTAAAAGCAACAACAGGATTGGTCAATTCAATGATCGCCGAGCTTCTTGCCAGAGGACATAGACTTTCATGGTCTGGGTATTTTTACTCCTTCCATACATCTTTTCCAGACCCTTTTGGCGTCGACTTGGCCGCGCGACTGACCCACAAGCTTTTTAACAAGCTTACAACTTGCTCTGTAAATGACGAGGGGTTCCCAAGGCCAAGAAGTGACTTTGCTGCTACAGTGCTATTTTAGGCGAGGGGAAACAAGCTCTTTTCTCAACGCAGCAACGTGCATTCTCGGCGGCACAGCTCACGGCACAAGCCTTGGCTTTTCTTGGCCCGAGAGTAGTGCCCAGGAAACTCATAAAGTTGTTGAGAGATGCACTTCTAAAGCATTAAACTCAGCTGAGTAGCCATCTTCTGTGCTACGAAGATAACTGTGGATGAGGAGCAAGCCACTTCCGTTTTCCCCCGCCATGTACCCCATATTCTTGGCGGAGAAGAACCTGGAGAATCAGACTAAAACTACCTAAAGATGATGGAGTCTGCCACGCGTTGCTCTGCGTTGGGTATCCCCAAATTCACCTGCATCTGGGGTACATCCAGTGGCGGGAAAGCGAGAGTCTCAAATCGGCCCTTGCGCACCCTTTACAGACTGCAGATGGTGCTACACAGTATAACTTTACCATGTCGTGAGTTGAGCTGAGCTGACATGATACCCAATCATCAACAATGTTGCTTTCTGTCCTTGCTCGATGCTTTCTGTTGCATAACATGACACCAAGTTCAGTTAAAGCAAACACCAGACAGGCCCTCGATATTGTCTTCTCCCGCTTGTCCGCTTTCAAGAACCGAGGGTACTACTATTTGGGTGTTGTGCTGCGACCTGCCTGGCTGGTTACTGGTTACAGTGAGCATTTGATGCTGGCTATGGACGTCATTCCTTTGTGCTTACTTTGCCGATGTGATATACACGAGGGCACATGAAACACTTGCTCGGTACAAAGACGAGGCAGTTCAGAGCTGTTATCGGTTGGTATCTGACACGTTTCTGCTGCCGAGTGGTGGCAAAGTGAATGCAACAATGAAATTCAAGCAATGATGGCCATGCAGTCAGTACAGTTGGTCCTGCTTGACACACATACAGACTTGGCCCCCCGGAACCCGACACAATGCCTGCATTCAACTTCTTCCAACACCTCCCTCTCGGCGCTACGGAACTTTCACGATCTTTGTCTTTGCATTTGCCTCTGTGTTTTATCAGTCAAGGGGTGTATTTTGCATTGGAATGTCTTCCGGGATCGCCCACGACTTAACAACTTTGTTACTAACACGTGGGGGTTTCATCATGGTAATCATCCGGCGAATTGACCATGTGAGAATAATCTCTTACATGTGCAGTAGCCATGCTGATACTTGATTATCCTTTGTGCAGATATTTAGAGGAATGGTGAGCCGATCAGTGATGCATGTGAGGACTAGAAATGCCGTTAGCCGAGCTGGGAACAGTACGATGGAGGCATTCTCTCAGTGTCATTGAGTGTTGTTCCGTTTTGAAAGCCTTGAAGGTTGCTTTGAAGTCAAAGCTTGCGACTTTCGGACGCATGAACGCTTTTGAAGTACTATCTGGTCATTTGTCGTTCCCGTTTGACAGTTGAGAGCTATCAAACCAGACCAAGTTGAGATCACTGAACTCCGTGTCCCGATGTCATTCTTTGATGGATTGATCTCACGGCTCAAGACGATGAAAGCGCACCACACGGCACCTGCAGTTCATTAACAAGTACCACAATTTCCATGCCCACGGTAGGCAGTATGCATTACTACTCAATTCCTAAGGTATGTCTGCTGTAGTGCCTATAACTAAGACCCCATCCCGACCACTAACGCCCATCCAGCCATAATTATAAAGTAAGGTAAGTTTTGAAGGGAGCTTGCTCCAATAGAGACTTCTAGTCATCCCTAACCTGCATAGTCCCAGAACGCCTGATCTTCTGTCTTTGTTTGTTGTTGATATTGTTTGTTATTTGACTTCCTGTGCAGTGGGCTGTGCAGTGGGCTGTACAGGGTCATTGATTTCCATATCTAAAGTTTCGTTGTCTATCCATCCAGAAAAGTCGTCATCTTCGTCGGCAGCTGCTGGAGCAGCAGGCACTGCTTCTATAGGAATGTCTGACTTTTCGTCTTCTTGCACGAGTGAGGACTCGTTGGTGAGCATAGAGGGAGGATGAGATGTTCCGCTATCTGTCACTGTTTGTTCGTCACTTGACGCCCATATTTGATGATTAGAAGGATCATCTCCTGATGGTGTAGCTGGCTGGGAGTCCTCTGGTGCGGCAACAACGAGTACATTCTGTTCATTGTCTGGCTCAGGGGCTTGGCTCTGTCTACGTCGTCCGCGAGAAGGTAAAGGAGGACGATATTCATCGTGATGCTCATGGTCATGATTGTGATGTTTTTCATGGTGAGTCTCAAGAGATTCAGCCGAACCATGTGCAGGAACGGGCTTCCTCGTAGGAACACTCGTCGGGGGTGCTATCCGCGTCATGCCATTTGTAGGCTTAGGAAGAGGTGTTCCTGGAGGAGGTAGTGGTTGACCTCTTCCCATGGGCTGACTAAGATCAAGGTGGCTTGCTTGCTCCGCCTGTCTTCGCGCTTCCTTGTGTCGTTGGTAAGCATTCCAGCCCCATTGTTTAGCCTGCATTGCTGCATTGGAAACGGCCGCGAGCGTAGTCTGTCTCTGGAGTGGGTTATGCTGATGATCTCGAGAAGCTTCACTGTGATCCGTCTCTTCTTCCTCTTCAACAGGCAATTCCGGATGTTCACGGCGTGTAAAGAAACTCCTTCCCAATGACCCTGTCTGGCTCTTGATAGACTCCTTCAAAGAGGCAGCAGAGGAACCTGGTCTTTCGTCAGTGTGAGATGAAGCAGTTGATGAGGTCGTGTTACGACGTCCCATCGCAACTGGCGTCTTCTGAGAATCTTCTGCAACACCGTTGTTCACAGCCTCATTCACTGATGACGAAGACCGTGAAGACCGATTTGAGCGTTGGGAAGCAGATGAAGACTCGGGCGGCGCATCTGCAGCATGGGGTGGTTTGGGGGAGGCATCGTTTGAGCGTGAGTGTAGAGCTGCCATGTAGTTGGTTGCATGGTCGGGCGGTGAAGTCGACGGCTTGAAAATATCAGCGTGAGCGACATCAGTACCCACGATAGGCTGAAGGGACGTCTTGGAAATCTTGGGCTTCAAAACTGGGCTCGCACTCGGTCCCTTAGAATCGACGCTGGTTGATGAAGCAGAAGCTTGAGGGTTGGTGCCTGTCCTGCTAAGTCTGCGCCCAAAGAGACCCGTCGGCGGTGGTGTTGCTTCCATGACAGGGACTGTATGGCTTTTGTCCAGAGGTTTGGCCTCCTCTGTTACATCTGGGTTTCCGTCAAGATGGCTAACAGCCGCGACATCTCCTGCTGCAGCCACTATACTCTCAGCATCATCGGTTGGAATCGTGGCATCGTCTCCTTCAAAGATACCGCCTCGCCACTTCTTGTGCTCCGTCTTGAAGAATGGCATATCGTCCCAGAATGGTAGAACAACTGTCTCTGCAATAACCTCCTTGATTCGGTTCTCAATCTGTCGGAGAATAACTGTGTAAGTGATTTGTCTCGCACTGACAATAGGTTCGATATCCATTTCCATCTTGGGCATGCTCTGGAAGGAGACCCAAACTCGGTTACTTGGTGGAGGTTTGATCTTGAACAATATATGGCCTTCAGCTCTCTTGAGAACAGCTGCAAGAACAAGATTGACTTCTCGTGCTTTAAATCTGGCTCCAAGGTCAATCTTTGCCGTGGCAGCAATCTCGATACGAGCGTTTCCTGAGTACTTGACATCGGCTTCAACGACACATTCTCCCTCAACTGTAAGGTCCTTGAGTTTCAAATTCGTAAAATAAGGTGCTGCCTCGCCAGTATCGATTCCATTGATGGTGATATGGGTGAGAAATGAAGGTCGTTTGACTCGAGATATCTTTTTAGTGAGCTTTTCGCGGATGAAAGTCTCAATATCCTTTGTCTTATTGACTCCCAGAAATACTCTTCCAAGCAATGCATTCACCCATCTCGAGTGGACGTTCTCTTCCGTAGAGTGAAGCTTCTGGACCAGTGAGATGATGTTCTTAACGTCGAAATGCAAAGGCTTGGGCACTTGGCCTTCCACTCCAAAACTCTGTTCTTGGTTTTTGAGCAGGGCAAAGTAGAAATCTTCTTTTGCTGAACAGTTTTCAGAAAACAGAAAGAAGGGTTTCGAAACGGGGCTGTCGGAGGTCGATTCAGTCCCAGTCTGTTTACGAGACAAACAGATCGCATTTCGCTTGATAAAGAGTTCGCCTTCAGGTGTAACATCGCCGCCTGAGTATATGCTGATTTCGTGGTATGCTAAAGAAACAACATGTCGAACTTCGACTTGTTCTTCGTCGTCGAACAACATAAGATGGCCATGTCTAGATAATGGTCAGCAAAGGGATGTGGGGCATGAATAAGCTGCACAAACCTCAATACCACATAGAATACATTGCCCGCATTCTTGGGCCGTTGACTCGTGCTATTGCTATTATTGTCCAGAGGTCCTGGTGTGGGCTTCCTTTCGAATATGCTCCGATACATAGTCTGATAGACACTGGGACTCGAAGGAGCCACGGTGGTAGATCCTACAGGTGTTGATCGTTCGATAGGCTTCGCATTGATCCCCATAGGTGTGTACTCTCTGCACACAGCGAAGAACCCGGCGGCTACATCGAGATCGTTTTCGTGCGCGCGGTTGTCTTTCTTGTGCGACCGCTTAGCGGCCTCAAGGGCGGTTGTATCATCGTCCTTATCGACTATAGGGCTGTATTTCGGTCCGTTCGTGGTATCGTCGACAATGGGAGAGGTATAGAATATGAACGCCAGTACAGATACTACCACCAGCGGTATAAACGTCAAACCGCCGAGGACGTATGCTATGAGGAGAGACTTGAGGCTGGCCATGGCTCCGGATTCCGGAGCCACAAGGCTCTCGAGAGGCAGCTTGTGCGCTGGAGGGGCACAATACTACAACCTAGGCTATAGCCAGAGAATACAGAGAGAAAGACGCATCGGATGGAGCGGAAAGTATTAAGTCAATCTGTTATTGAAGGGAGAAAAAGTAGGGGACGATGTGAGTTCTTGGTTGGGGGAGACGGAATGATTATACGCGGAGTTAGTTGATAGGCTGGCACTTTCGAGTGAGTGTAAGTGACACCGCTAGAGCCTACCTTGAGCTTATGCTACATACGTCATGTGATGAATCCACTGGCTGACAGGCCTCCCCCGCCGTTCACAACGAGGACGTAAAATCTACTATATATATACCAAAGCATAGGCTACAGTGGTTTGAGTATATCAAGAATATAATCATTAATTAGACAAAACTTCAGCAAAGCTTGTGATATATTTTTATGGAGAGAAATAATTTTGTTTAATATTATTGTTCTCAATTGAAGTACTCTAGGGTAGGTACTTGCCTCTGTTTTAGTTCCCCTAGCTTGCTGGGTAGCAATTGGCTAGAGGTATTCACGGAGAAAACGGCAAAGAATGAAGAAGCTTCAGCGAGTCTGTTGAACAAAGTTCCGGGCGATATAGTAATCAGTCGCTAATTTAATTGTGATTTTGTCTCGTAACTGAAGATCCCAAAGACGCTGGGTTACACAATACAGTATGAAATCAAATATGAGCCCTTCTTCAGCAAACTATACTTTGCACTGTATTGTGTAACCTAGCGACTCTAGGTTACACAATACAGTATGAATTTAAATCCGAGCCTCTTCTGTAATAGACCGTACTTATACTGTACTATAAACTAATTGGGACGGTAATTAAAGGCCTGAGATGGCTTGGAAGAATCATAAGTGAGCCTGTTCTTCGGAAACCATTGGTGATGCATTATCTTTCGTGAACAACGTTCTATTATTAATTGGCTAGAACATGTTTCCCTTCCTCTCCCTAAACCCCACAATAGACACGACGAGCAACCCAAGAAGCGCAAGTACCAGCAGAGAAGCGTCGAGGAGGAAAAGACTTTTTAGTAACGTCGCAGTAAGGGCAATTTCATTTAACGTCAATTATATAAGATTTCACCATAAAATAAAATCGGGCAGCCCCTTGGCGGATAAGTGATGTTGAATCCTTTCTAATTGCCTATCTTCAAAGTTCAGCCGAGATAAATAAATATGGCGTCTCCTGCACCTCATCACCTACACCAGCCATCACTAGATGGAATCATTGACTTTTTGTCAACAGAAAAGCCATATAACCGACCTCGATTGGTTCGTCTAACGTACAAACATGCTCGATCAGATAAATCTAGATCCAACTTTCTGCATGCATTCCTCGCGGCAATGAATATCAAGATAGATGAAGTTTTCGATCTCAATGATGAAGCGATGAAAAATGACTTTCTTTCGGCCTTGGATACCTTTGCAGATTTCCTAGTCGACAACTTCTTCCTTCCACGTAAGTCATCTTTTTTTTTCTTTCGCCAATATTCGACTTCAATACTCATCAAATGCTAGTCAAGGCTGCTGGAAGCAAAACCCCTCAACCATCGCCAGCAGCAAGCCCCCGAATTACGAGCACGCGTCCTTTTGTTGGGACCATGGAACGAGTGGCGTCACTTAGGCGTGATTGCTTAGTTCGTGACCAATATCGCTGCGTAATATCTCGCGATTTTGATATGAAAGAAGCTGAGCGCCGTATTGAAGAGAGCGGATATGATTATGCTTTAGATGACCAAGGACAATTACTGAAAGAACAAGAGTCTGGATCATTTGCGGAATTAGAGGTCGCGCACATACTCCCTCACTCATTGATGACTTTGACAGGAAACCCTGAGCTGGTATGTGAATTTCCGATCCTACAGCGAGCGCAAAGCTAAAATTTGTCCAAGAATGAATCTAAGCGAACGGCACTGGCAATACTTGATATGTTTGATCATGATATCGTGCGCCTTATAGAAGGCCTAGATATCGATCGTTCTCGGAACGCTCTCACTCTGAGAATTGATCTACATCGGCAGTTTAGCAACTTCAAAGTTTTCTTGGAGCCTACGACCCAGCCCAATAGCTATCAGATCGATTCAACTCTCCGCCACCCATTCAGGAATCGTATTTTCCCAGTCAATCGTACTTTCTTTCTTACGCCGGAGCGAATCATCGATCCGCCGTCCGTTCGGCTTCTTGCTGTTCATAATGCCATCTGCCAGATTTTGCATCTAAGTGCAGCCGGGAATTACATTGACAGCATTCTTCGTGACCTAGATGATGGAACTGTACAATCTGATGGCTCTACTAATCTAGCCAGTCTGCTTCGCCTGAGATTAGATTGTTGGTCGGAAAGCGCAGTAGTTAAATGACTAAACCTCTCTTAAAAGAGAAATAGAGAATTACAGACTCCCCATAGGCAACCTAGTTTACCTCAGGAACGGCCTTGCCTCTTATTTGCGACATGGTCACATAAGAAAGGATTATATTGCTCAGTCCATCTACTTTGCCAACCAAGAACCACATTTCCTTTCCTTGGTGCCATGGAACTTTGCTATCTTGTAGGATCTTCAGGGGGCTTACACGGATTGTGGGATAGATACCTTTTTTCTGCAGAACCACATGCTGAATGTATGGAGTTCATTTCATTAGAAGAGTTGGGGGCGAGTGAGCAAGCACCTCAAGAAATGCTGTTGGCCCTGCCTGGTATGACCACAACACTTGGTCTACACGTCTCCATGCAATCGATTTCAAGGAGCCGAGATCTCCACCTTCAGCTCGCTGATCAGGCAACTTGTGGGTTGTATAGAACCAGCGTGACTGGCGCTGTAGCAGCCGACTCTTTATTAGTTGAAAGACGAGCGGGCGCGGCGCTGTGTTCCCTTCTCCACAAAGTGCTGACTCTATATCTCTGGATGTACGCACGTGGCCAACCGGCAGAACTCAGCGAGGCGTTTCTTATACACGATTGTATAGTATTGTAGAACCCATAAAGAGGACGGGTGCATCCTAAACAACGCGCAGGATACAACGGGCGCATGAGAAAAGTCTCCGGACATTTTACCAATCCCTCCCTTGACCTTCTCAACTCGTTCGCCCAAGCTTCTCCGTGACCACAGGCAAGGACATTGTCTAAATGTGACTCGGATGTCCACTAGAGCCTATCCTCCCTCTTCCATTATGTCGGGTCACCTACCATGGACTATTAATGCAATGTAGCTGTGTTATCTTTAGGGGCTGTAGGCTTCGTATCGTCAATTTCATGCTTGGTCGTATGTTGTGCAAAGTAGAGACCAAAAATACTTTGCGATTGGTATGAGTTTCATGTATGAGAGCACGATCATGATCTTTCCTAAAGCACTTCTCCCTTTGCAGCGACGCTAAGCCGCCTAAATCACCGTTGCGACATTACGGATCTCATAGTTCATGTGAAAGGAACGACGAGAAACCTCCATTGCGGGAGCAACCAGCTATAGGGGGAGTGGCCTTCATGGGTATCCCCCAACTGGAAGATGCTTAGGACACCGCCAAAGAATGGGGAGTTATCGCTTGTCCAGTCCCTCCTGACGTGCCCACAGCAGAGATCTCTCCAGTCCCTCGAATTCTCGTAACGGGAATTGCCAGTAATACGAGAAGCCCGCCCCTTCAGCGATCTGAGGTCAACTTTAGGACTTTGAGTTGGTTCGTCCTTCGAGCCAGCAGGGGGGCCAGTCCTGTCTGTTCTGTGTATTGTGTGGCATCGATTATAGCGCGCCGAGTGTGTGGTGCCTGATTCGTGCGGGAGATGATGCCGTTCTGTTCGGGGACGCGTGGAACTTTGCAAACTTCACTAGGGGCGACAAGTGCCAGGTCACATGTCCGTACTGCAGTGTTGATGTGTCGATGTGAAGTCGTTTGGGCTCGGTCGTTGTGCGACGCAGAACTGGCCATGGGTTAGTTGCAGCGGGTAATGATGCTGTCGTCCATAGACGCGTCACGTTTCGCGGCGTACTCTTGATCGGGGGTAGTTGGGCCTGGCCTGAAGGCATAAGCCGGCGTCATTTCTCTCCTGGCGAGGGGCGGTGCGACCCGTGGAGGCCATTGCGCCTACAAGCAGAGGTTTTTCGGCGCTGTTTCTTGCTTCGATTTCAAGAGTTTCGCTCTCGCTGTGGGGGATGTTTCCCCTCTTATTGTTGCATAAGCCAGGTTTCGACCACTGGGACCCATGAACGACTCTCATGCACATCACAACTATGTGCACTTGCACCTTCATCCACACAACATATACCCGGGGCCGATGTGATGGCAGATCCTACTTCATTGGAGTCTCAGGTTTGCCAAGCCATGAAGATTCATACAGAGATAGACTACCAGCTCGTGAAGCGCGGACAATCGAACAAAAGAGACAGCCAATTTCATCACTACGACCTTCGGTGTTGTCTGGGGGCGCGCATGACATCAAAGAGAGTGGAGCTCAGACGATGAACTTGGCAAGTCTAGCCGCTGCACTCTCATCATCCCATTCCACCAGTGCTCGCTCGCCGCGTTCCTACATCTTCATCCTCACAAACTGCTCCATGGTCTCCGCCTCAGCCTTGGTGAGCATGCCGAGCCTCGCGTGATGATCGCCGTTCTCGTTGTGCTCGAAAAACTTTCTGTCCAAGAACTTCCAGTAAATACAGTCGAACGCCCAGCTGTTCCTGGCCGCATAATTGATCATCCATGCTCGGCTCTCCCAGCGTTTGCACATCTGCTGCGAGAGACGCACTACTCCTTGGTCACCGCCGGTGATTCCAGAGCCAGCCTGCAGCTTTTTCTCTTCTTCCTCTAGGAGATATAAGAAAGTTTTCAAGCGAGGCTCATATGTCTCCATCCAAGACACATAGCCTCCCTCAGACCAATCATCTGGTGCCTTCAGAAGAAGCCACCAGGGCGGGTCGAAGGAAAACTGCGACGGCGCAATGTAGACGAATTCCCAATCAATAACGCCGACCACGCGGAGGTCCTTATCGATCAATACGTTGGAGGGACGCAGATCTTCTGGGAACAGTCGAAATGTTGCCTCCTTTCCGCTCTGGTGATCCTCGTCCGTGTCGAATCCAGACGTGAGTCGCCCCTCTGCGGCTAGCCGCCGAAAAAGCTGGCGAGCGACGTATTTATCTTTCGCATCATCTTCATCCTCGATAGCGTCGTTGTGCTGAAATACCAACTGCGTTAAGTGCATGCCAGCTAGTGCAGAGTACCACTCCGTAGCGCTAGAATATTGCTGGTTTGGCAACAGAGACGGAGGCGCCTCCGTAAACTCGAGAATCGAGTTCATATTCATAGTCAGGGGTCGACCGGACACACAGAAGCCCCCCTCTTTATCTTGAACCAGTGATCCAATGCGGTCGAATGTCAGTGTAGATAGCTGCAAAACGATATTGGCCATCTGTCTGTAAAGAACTTGGAGCTTCTCTGTGCTGACGTCAGGATCCAGGACATGAGACTCGCTGGAGTTAATAACGGGGTCATTAAGTGCCTCCGACATTGTTCTCTCGTGTTCTGTGTAGTCCATGATGATGAATGGTCCCAGGCCAGTAGGATTCTCCGCTGCGGTGCCATAATGGTAGACCTTAGCAACTGGAATCGTGGTTTTCTCCGCAATATACCGCATTATTGCGACCTCATAGCGGACTTTCTCATCGGGGCATTTAACAATTCCTATCATAGATGTTTAAGCATTTGCCGAGTCGAAAGCGACACTGCATTCTCAAATACCTTTGCAGGGGATCCTCAGAGCAGCTGAGGAGCCATCCTTATACTCCAGGCGGTAGAATATGTTATAGCCGCCTCTGATCGGACTGTGAAGCTCCACAGGCTCCCCGGGTCGGTGTTTGTTGATAAAACTGCCAATATCGCGGTATACCTGCGCCTTGAGTAATGACCTTTCCCACGTCTCGGCCTCTTTGTCGCCTTTCTCCCAGGCAAGGTCATCCTGCCTCATGCGCATATATCTCGGTTTGAGAGGCATGGTGAATACGCTGCGGTCCTATTGTATCAAATAATGCTCGGTGTGGACCAGTTTCAAGCAAGTTGTCGACAATTGCAATGTTCTTTTGTTTTTGTGGTGTGAGTTGCCGGGTCTGGAAGTAGAAGAGACCACGGAAGTGCTCTATCTATCAGGGGCCTGAGGCAGTCCAGTTAGGCAGGGGTCCCGCATAAGATATTCTGTCTTTTTTTCTCACACTATTTTCTCCCTTTAAGATATTGGACCGATAGTAACTTGACTGGGTAGGCACTGTAACCAGAGAAGAGTAGCATGCCGGGTATATGCTTGTGCCTCCTGGATGGATTTTGTGTGGTCACCCTTGCCATCCAACTTGAGTAAGACGCCCAGCTCGACCAACAAGCCACTACTCGGCCTTATCCTCCGACGCGGTGTTCTTGACGGGGACACCCCAAGCTTTCTGATACCACCCAATAACATCCTTCATCTTGGGCTGGTTCTTTCCCCAACCCTTCTCAGTACTGATATTATTGTTGTCATTGGTGAGGAATTTGTAATCTTTGCCGATCTTGACGCAAAGGCGGGTCTTATACACGCCATGTGTGCTGCCAGTTGACAGTCCAATCATTGCCATGGATCCATTGTCGACTGGCTTCAGTCAAGTAGTCGACAAGCTCGTTCCGGCGCTTCTTATTGAGAAGCTCCGTCTTCTCCGGCATGACAAGAGTTGCAGATTCTGACACAAGAGGGAAAGCGAAGTTGATGATAGAGTAGATAAATGTGTGATTGATCGATGGTGTTGGTAACCTCTAGAGGAAGGCAAGATAGCCATATTATATGATAGTTATGTCGGAGAGTCAGTAATCTCGAATGACAAGTTGGTTAGCAAAGGGCTCCTGGTTGTAGAAGACTCAGCCAGCAATCCCGTTCCAAACATGCCAGTAGACGAGAGATTGCCATCAAACTGGTTCAGTAGACGACATAGTGTCAACAAACTAAATCGCTACATAGACAGGGGATTGTCATCAAACTTGGTCAGTAGCAGTAAGCGGCACGTCAACAAAATCGCGGAACCGGGGAAACTGGCAGATAATCGTTTGATGACGGTCGGTTAGACTCCATTGTCTATAGTCAGGGTCCTCATCGCGGCATTCGAGCATTTGGGATAGGCTACCATCTCGGGTAAGATGACAGGAACGCCAAATGGTTAAAGCGAACGAAAACTCTGTGTAGCCTTTTGTGTTTGAGAACAAGCGTTGTGTCACGATCAAGTTCGTGTTCAGTGAACAGAGAGGGGCGCGTGCAGCTGCCATCTTGCAGGAAGCCACAGCGCAGCAAAAGCTGCTCCTTCTCATCAACACAGCACAACTCGAGTGTATTTCTCCAAACCCCAAACACATTAGCAGGAAACATCTTCCTCACCGCCCGAACCTCTCCTCTCGAGTCCCTTCCTCTCAACACCCGCAGTCTCCTCCAGTCTTGTCAATCATGACGCCCCCGGCAGAAGGTCCCCGTACGTCTTTCGTTATTGTCCTCTTCACTTCAAGCTGCTGGCTGACCAGCACAGCCGGCTATCACGCTGGCGACATGCTACAGCTGCAGGTACTCCAGACTGGAACCAAGCTCTTCCCCGAGTCCGGCAACGTCTCGGTCCGAATTGATCAACTCATCACAGACACCATGTCCCCCGTCATGCTCGTTCACTCCGACACTGGCAGCAGCGCCATTCTCAAGCTGTATGACTGTCGCTATGGTACTCAGTTCCGCGCGTACTACAGAAACTTCATTCCCTATGACGACCAAGCCAAAGCCGCCTTTCACTCCTTCCTGCAGAGAGGCGCTATGGGCCCTTTTATTGAGGAGCTCGACGAGGAGCAGTCCAGACCCGGCCATACCCCCCGCACCGCGAGCGAACTTCGCGATGAACCTGATGGAGTCGCCAAGTTTGAGGCAGCGCTTTGGAGACTTGCTAACCAGGACTTTAAGACTGAGACTGAGGCATATATGCGCCTTCAGGATCTTGAGGGTATTTCCATCCCAAAGCTTTACGCTGTTGTGCGCCTCTTGACCGGTAGCAAAAAGGACGGATACCTCGACATCTACGGCATCCTGCTCGAGCCCATTGCGGGTTGCTCTCTGGATGCTCTCCCCCACTCACCCGATAGGCCAGCGAGCCAAGAGGAATGGACCTCTATCATCCAGGATGCAGTTAACACCGCGCACGAGATCAACAAGCGCGGCATAATTCTCGACGACTGCACCCCTCGAAACGTAGTGGTCGATCAGACCACCTACCAGCCTTTCCTTATCGACTTTGCCCAGTGCTTCTTTAAAGACACCATGTTTAGTCCGAGGGAGGAAGAGGCAGAGGGCTGGGATGCTGACTTGGAGTACTGCGAGAACGCTCGAGATCATGACAACACCGGCGCGATTGGAAGGCTTATGCAGAGACGGCTACAGAAGATGTTTGGATGGAAGCTAGACATTGCGTATCCTGAGTCGGGGGATCTGCTTTTGGATATCAAGCGGCAGACTCGCTCTCCTGACACCTGATGCAGCCATCAGTTGGGCAATGATTGCGGAATCGGGTCCACGTCGCATTGTTTAGTAAGTTCTTGTCTACCATGATTACCGAGCTACGGCGAACTGACACGTATATAAGCCGAGATGCAACCTGGACTGAGACAAAGTCCCAAGATCTGCGACCGCGCGGGAAAGAAGGACCGGCTCCAGCAGTACATGGCTAATGATGGAGATTGTGCAATATGGTTGTGAACGGTCGAAATGGCTAGCTCCATTGCCCTTGAAGGACTATGGAGAGGTGGTAATGTTGATGGTGTCGTCTTTCATGGTCCGGGTCAAAGACACAACAAGGAGGCAGCGACATCATGTTATATACAGTGGTTCTCAGCCAATGGTACCGTGTATTCTATAACGAATATGAACCGGTGAACAAAACATCAAGTCCGATTAATTAAGCGAACAATTGTTAATCTTGAACCTGCAATAGCAGCCAAGAATGTCATCAGCACTTATGACTCACTACGCCTCATCTTCCCCTCTGATCATTTTGTCTACCTGCATATTTCCTCCTCTTGATAACTCCCTTTACGACGTCTCATCATTTCATTCATCAACCGTCCAGATTGCTGCTACACTCAAGGAGATTACCAAGCGGGAGCAAGACCCTAACGTTAACTTTTCGACGCTCTCGCATAAAACAGGGTGCTCTTTACCAAGCTGTTATCACAGGACTGCGCTAATCGAGCTAAGGTGCCCCTAAGGGGGGGATCAACTGTCCCAAATAGGTAATCACCTCACTTTATCTACACCACCTTTATTAACTTCATTTACCTATCCACCTTCAACTCCATTAAGATTGGGTCTTCTTGAGCACTTAGTTCTCTCTTTATTATACAATTCGCGGAAGCCTTCCGCGCCTCAACTGAGCGAATGACGTCACTTCTTGTCAGCAATCCTCACCTTTCGGCGATCAGACAAAATGCCATCAATGATGCGAGGGAGATGCAAATCTCTATTCTACAGGATTGTGCTGGTACTGGAAAAGAGCCACCGTCCTATTCTCTCTTAGAACTTGTTGGCAAGGGGAGCTTCGGCCGCGTCTACAAAGCGCGCAGCACCAGGTCAGATCAACTCGTTGCCGTCAAGATCATCAACATTGATAACGGAGATGCCCTCGATCCCAGTGCAGATACATTTGGTGATATCCTGAAGGAGGTCGAAACACTAAAGCTCCTTGGCAGCAGTGGCGCAAAGAATATCAATACTGTGGTAGATGCCCTTCTTGTTCGCCATACTATATGGATGGTCACCGAGTATTGCGCCGGCGGGAGTGTTTCAACTTTAATGAAACCGAGAGGTTATCTACCAGAACAGTGGATTATTCCCATCTTGCGCGAGGTCGCAGAAGCTATTCACTGGGTTCATGGGCAGGGCATTATCCACCGGGACATCAAGTGCGCGAATGTCCTCATCACGGAAGCCGGCGGCGTTCAGCTTTGTGACTTTGGAGTGGCTGGTATTGTGGAGACTAAATTCGACAAGAGAAGCACTGTGACAGGATCCTTACACTGGATTGGCACCCGAAATTTTTAATTCAAACGTGCGGTATGGTTCTGAGGTTGATATTTGGGCGTTTGGATCGATGGCCTACGAGGTTGCTTCTGGGTTACCGCCCAATGCCAACTTCCGAGACATCTCTCGGTTTGGCACGTACTTGAAACAACACTGTCCTCGCCTCGAAGGCGATCAGTATTCACAAGGGTTGAAAGATTTGATTGCCTATTGTCTGGTGGAAGACATGGCCCAGCGACCCTCGATTGAGGAAATCCAACGACATCCTTACATCTTCGATACTGATGCTGACTACCCGACTGTATCGCTTTCAAGGCTTGTAAACGCTTACAAGATCTGGGAAGCTAAAGGAGGTAGCCGTACATCGCTCTTTTCTCCAGGCGGGGCGCAAAGAGAATCTAGTCCGCCATCGTCCCTGGCCTCCCATGATGAATGGAATTTCAGCACCATGGATGACCTGGATCAGGTGATGGTTCCGGATTCGTCTCAGCCCATATTGGAGCTCTACAATACTACCGTCGACACACAGTCTCAGGTATCAAGGTATCAACCACGCCGTCGTCGGCAGCCGCCAACGAATATGATGAATATGCCTGTAGTTCCACTCGAGAAGGCATTTGACCCAAATACTATTTCCAATTACCAGGATAATATCCGTTCTTTCTACTTCCCACAGAGGCCACTATTGACGTCCGACCTTCCTCTTCGCGACCATTCAGAACCTCCGAATGTTCGCGAATCGTTGATTGATTTAGATGCTGCGTTAGGCGACAGCTTGTCCCTATCTCCAGACCTATCAACTATCAAACCCGGAATTAGGCCCGTCTCAAATGGCTCAACCGATGCAGATCGCCGCCGGACCCTAGATTGGACTTTCCCGGCAGAGCTATCTACTCCAGCAAACCCGCATGGTGGGTTTGAACCTGCGAGCAGTGACGAAGAACTCACTATAGTTCAAGCCCAGAGAGACCCGGCTGCCGGAATCCCTATGGAGCCCACAGCCTCCGATAACCGAGCGTCTGCTTTGAGTCTTATTGATCTCGATGCCAGTATGGCCGATGATTTGGGAGAGACCGCTCGCCCTTCTACGGCGATTTCAGATGCTGTTTCGTCTACGTCGGAGATGTGTCATACGCCATTCGAGCTTGAGCGACATACATTTGAGCCAATTTCACATCTATCAGCTGCCCGGGAGCCATCCATTTACGTTGATGCAGGTGATTTTGACAGCACAGCTCTCTACTTGGCAGGCGATCCCAATCAGCCTATGCTTCATAGCACTGAACCAACTAATCAGCAAAGTCTGTCCAACACCTATAGTGAGGATGGAGAGATTTGTCATCCACTTGGGCATGATTTTAACAATGGGACCAATGGGAACCCGATGATATCTCTACCACCTCTTCCGAAGCCGCCAGCAACAGAAGTGATGCAAGGAATCGCACCTGTAGAAGATGTCATAGACGAGTTATTGCGGTTGGTGTCTAGTTTCAAGAGTCATTTAGATTTGGGGAACCAGATGCTGGAGACCCTCCCCGTGCGCAAGGGGGACGCGTTGTTCCAAGAGAGTCGTCCTATTAGCGGATTTTAGTTATTAGATGCCGCTGTTAATCTCGAATGATATGATTGTAGGATGGACTGAAGCAGGCGACGTTACTCAAGGCCGTGAACATTCATGTCTAATCTACCATCATTGAATCCAATTAACTTGGTTTCATTTTGTGTTGGCAGGAAGGGAAAGGTTCTCAGGGTGAATGCTATATAGATATGTGCCAATGACTATCGCATGCACAGATAGACAGCTAAGATCATATGAGCGCTTGGTTTTTTATACAGGGAGTGACAGTATTCATTCGATCTCTCACTCATATTAAGTCTACTGATCATTTAGTCAGCAGAATGCTGGCCATAACTTCATTGCGCTCTGGTACAATTGGCGCTAATACTTATAGCGCCGAACCTCAAGGCGTTAACAGTCACCTGAGCTTCAGTCCTCTACATCACTCTCATCGTCAACTGGCATGTCAATGCCTAGCTCCCTCAGGTACGTTGCAATCTCTGGTTTCTCCTGCCCACATTGCTCGAGAGCCTCTTCATCAAACTCACCGACATCAGCCCCATTGTCCAACAGCAGCTTCACCGAGGCAAGGCTTCCGTAGATGACGGCACCAGCCAAAGGCGTATTCCCCTGCTTGTCCTCGGCCGACACGTTGCTGCCAGCACCCACAAGAGCCCGGATCGCACTGTTATCACCTTCGATCTCTGCAGCCAAATGTAGGGCGGTGCGCCCATCGTTGTCCCGGGCCTCGAGAGTTTCTCCACGGGCCACTAGCGTATCAATCAGATAGCCTGGAGCTGCTAAGTGCGTAGCTAGGTGAAGTGGACTATATCCAGGCGTAAAGCATCTCCAGCGCTCTTCATCTTGCTCACATTCATCATAGCTGGCTTCGTTTTCGTAAGGCCATGCTTCAGCCGCCTGTAAATATGACTCAATTGATCCTCGTCGGGACGAGAGTTGTAGGAAGTCTTGGACAAACGTTTCTGGGACAGTTATTGCCAGATTGGGACCGAGCATTTTGGCTGCGTACCAGAGGTACCTGTTCTTTTGTAGGCGTTCCCTGAGAGCGGCAGATGTTGTGCAAGCGCCGTTGGCGAAAGCATCAGATGATAGATATCGTAGTGAAGCGGTGATGCTTCGTTTATCGTAGTCGCCGGTCCCGAAAACCTCACGTTTGAGGTAGTCGCCGAGAAGTGAAGACTGAATGCGCATCGATTCGTCACTTTCTCCACAAAAGATGAGGCCACGGCAACCTAGGATAACCTCGGAGGCGTCGAACGTTTTCTTATCTTGATGATGGATCTGCCAAATATTCAACGCCTCGACTGCCATCGGTATCGTGAAGGTATAGCCGGCTTCAGAGGCTCTAATGACATGATAGAGAGTGCAGAGAACCATGTCTCCCCACCGCGAAGCCATTATTTGTATCACGCTCTCTCTGCAGAAGGCATCTATCTTGTCCGAGGTGGATGCACTCCCGCAGGTGGATGTCAGTTGGTCGAGGCTCGCCAAGAACTCTGGCATGGGCGTTTCGACAGGCCAAGCAGGTATGGGCAGAAAGCTGCTGAGTGTTAGCGTCTCATTGAAGATAGAGTCTAGGAAACCCACAGGCCATCGAACATTCGAACCAGGCCTTGAACCAATTTCGAATAGCCTGAGGACAAGTTCTTCGCTGAGACGTCTCGAAACGTCTGGATGATATACTCTTCCACGTCCCTATCTTGGGCGCACGATGGGATGTCGAGAACTTGATACGATGCCGCGAAATCATGCGGGGGCGCGTTGCGGCTTGCGAAGAGGACTCGGAATGCCGGATGGGAACCGCTCGGATTGATGGCAAGCATCAGATCTCTCAAGGCCGAGGCGGTGACGCTATTGGCTCCATCAAAAACGATAAACGCCTTCCCAAACTCTGAAGCAACTCGGTGGAGAAGTTGGTCATAATCACCATCGCCAGGATATGGGATGTCACTCATTACCTCTAGTTGCTGTAGAATGTCGGATGCGTTGGGCAGTTGTGATACCAACTGCCTCAAAATAGAGGTCAAAGCATGATTGAAGTCGGCAAAGTTATCCTGTCTGTGGTTCTGTTGGAAGTAGATACAGGCAACTGCATCATTCTGGGTTTCAGAACTCGTTCGGATATAGTCGACGAGACAGGAGCTGCATTCAATATTACTAAGTAATTCTCAAGTGTCATCTCCAGAACCAACTAACCAGAAGAACGTTTTGCCATTCGCGGCTGAAATGTATTAGCTAGGGCTTCTGTCTGGGACCTGTTTAGCAGGCTACACTCACATGGTCCATGAAGCCACAGTAGGTGTGAAGAGGAATTGCCAGAAAGCCACTCTCTTGTCTTTGGGTCGTTGAGAAGGCATTGACAGGAACCGGGGATGCGTGTACGGTCGAGATCTTTTTGCCAACTGTCGAATCGATCACCGGGACATAGTCTTTTCAGCAGCTGATATCTATCGTTGGACATTTCGGCCGACATTTCGAATCAAACAGCAAACAGGGTATAATCAACCCCGGAGGCAGAGCTGCAGCTGCCGAATTCGCTGAGGACGTGATATTTGGTGTTGAGGGTTGAAGAAGGTTGAAGAAGCCAGGGCGGAAGAAGCTGTAATAATAGAAGAAAAGCCCCACTCAATGAATCATAGCTTCCACCCCTGATCAGTTAAGCTTGAAACCTCTGATTCTTTAGCTTTTGGGGTTAGGTTATATCGCAATGGTGTTTTGTTATCAATTGGCATCAGTTTTTATTAAGATCCCTAGTGCTTTATCTGCTGCTTCAGGGCTATCGATTGATATACAAATCATCACGAGCGCCCTATAATTACCAAGATTAGTATACTGTAGATAATCAGCCTCGTCAGCAGCCCAGGCATGGTGGTTTCACAATAACCTCTATTTAGAGGTCAGCCGCCTGTACCTACATAAGCCGATCTATTAGTCACACGGCCTCGGTAGGTTTTACGGCACTTATCATATAACTGTTATTAGTTGAAACAGTCGTACGGCCTCGGTAGGTTTTGCAGCACTCATTATATAACTGTTTAGTTGAAGTAGTCACACGGCCGACCTGGGAAGAGGTGCGTATATGCGCAATGTCCCGGAAGGACTCAGTGTAAGATCAACGCGAAAGGGAACTGTGTGTTCAAAATTTCTCTACGTAAGAGACCGTTAGGTTGCAGCCAGTGTCTGTGTTATAGACCTTCGAGCTAGAGGGCGGAGGCCGCCATTAAGGGATTGCTCAATGACATGTTCGATTGCACGTATTCATTTCTCCTCAATCATGATTGCGGAAGTCGGTATATTCGTTACTTTTAATGCAAGTGTTCTTAAAATAGTAATAGAATGGCAAAAGTATTGGCGCTATACTTACAGCGCCGAACCTCGAAACGCCTATGGAGAAGAAGAAACCGTAGCTTGTGCTGCTGGCCCAAGCGACGCCTGCTGTGGTGTTAGTGGGATCGAATGTAAAGATCCAGGAGGTGATCGAAAAAACCCCGTGGTAGTAGCGGGGGGTGGCGTCAAAGATGTCAAATAGTGCATTACTTCTTTGATAAGTTGTTGGATCTGTTGAAGTCTCTTCCTTGTATCTGGCTCAAGACTCAGTCGACTACTTAGCGACTTTACGATACCACCGAAGGTAGCCCAGGCGTCAATAAACCGATAGTAAAGATCCCGAGATGAAACGCTAAGCTTCATCTTCACAGATGTAAGACTATTACTAACAGCGTCTGTTAGGTTGATGACTTTGGAGCAGGCATCCAAGGCAGATCGCCACATTTCAATTACTTGAGGCACAGAGCGTTGCCCCTTCATACTCTCAATCTTGGTTAGAAACTTGCGGCTGATGGCTGGTAATGTCTCCGGGATGAGATTGCATAATCGGCAAAGTGCACCATGTAGCTGGTCAAGCAGTTCATGTTCCCCATATAAAGTCAAGGCGGGTGTTGGGGGTAGAGGTGTCCACGGTGACCAGCGAGGGGTTATGCTCCCACTTGTAGAGTGATCTCCAACCTGTCCGTGAGCAGGTGTTCGAACAAATAAACTCCGCTTCCCATCTCGTTTCGTTCTTGGGGGTTGTTCCGGCGCCGGGCTGGGTTTAGCAGTCTGCCCGATGTCATGATTGGGCAAAGAGCGAAGCAACTCGGTTCGCAATCCCATTGTACTAGCATACAAGAGACATATGAGGTCGTGAACAAACCGTTCCTCAGCGCGTTCAATAAGTAGTCCAACGTTCTGGCAGACCTGGGAACAAAGGGGAAGATACGCCTTTATCAGAACAGTACAGGCACGCCTAATCTGATTCGCGTTCCGTATAGTGTTGTGGTTCTGGCCTGCTCGAGAGGTGTAATTCTGTAGTTGCCGACCGAGCTCGCCGAGGTGGAGGCTTGCGTTATACACCACCATTTGTAGATTCGATTGTTTGTATCCCCCGTCACTGGTGAGACTGGACAATGCCTCAACAAGCCAGTGAATCCGATGAATAGAGAAAAACACTGTCTGCGCCATATCCAAAAGGGGATCGTACATGTTAGATTTAGAAATGGGTATGATGTTAAGTAGTTCTTCCGGTGATGAGTTTAGGTTGTCTTTTGGCTCTCGTGACTGGGCACTTGAAGACATTGCAGCACTGAGACTTAACCCCCTGAAATGCTGACTCAGTCTATCTGTCGTCGGTAATTGAGGGACCTGTTGTACTCCGAATCGCTTGTTTACAAGGGGTGCTGGTCGATTGGCATTGTTACGAACATCCCGGGGGTCAGGTGTCCAGAGAACATCTGAGGTGCTTTGTAAACGCTCCCTCTCATCAAATGTGAGGGGTATTGTCCCGGGACTCCAGAGCGCGTTGTTGTGTAGTGACAAAGCCTTTGAGTGCGACTGGGGCGGGAAGGGCGGCGGCAGTGATGTCGGCTCATCAGTGCCATTGACTTTGATGGGAAAACGCCCAGCACGGCTTCGCTTTGAAGAATGGCGATGCGTCTCTACCTCTTCACTTGACTCAAGTGATTTCTCAGATGCAGCCCGGGCTACCGCAGGCCTCGCCTCATGTTTCAAAAACTGCTTGATCTGGGCTGTGACAACTAGATCAGCGCTTTCGTTATCTCTAACACCATTAGACGTAGGGTCCAGTGAATGCGCTTCGACAATTCGTTTTAGCATCGGGTTCAGAGGGTTGCTGTTAACCTTGAGTGCGAGCAACGACGTCATTTTAGAGATGCAGAATGGTAGGTCTTCGATTTCGTTCCGTTGGGCAGCCAAAACCTTCAGGGATGTCATCTTTGCCATGTCGTTTGGCAGGGCTTTGATCTTATTTCGGCTTAGGTCTAGGATCTCGAGGCGATTTAATTCAAATAGCTGCCATAAAGTTAGGGGGTTGCCTCATACAAATTACCACTGAAAGACATTACCACAGGAGGGAAGAAATAGATGGAATTGCCCCGAATATTCAGGTAGCGCAATGATGTACAGAGGGACAGTCGTGGAGGGATGGTCGAGAGCCGGTTGTGGGATAAAGCTAGTCTAATGCGCACTATCGTCAATGATGGGATAGTTGGTTTGGATGATAGGTGACGGACCGTTCAATATTGTGATTGATGATATCGATAGCTTCATCGGGAAGGCTAAAGAGGTTGTTGTAGCTCAAGTCGATGGTGATGCCTTGATTGACAGATTGACCAGGCATGGCCATCTCTGCCACTCCATCCGTCCCATCGCCGAGCGCTTTCTCAAGAGCCTGCTGCGCGCATTCCAAAGCCTGTTTATCGGAGTTTGGGGATCGTTGGCTTTTCGGCGATGTATTCGGAAGTCGTGATGTGCTTGATTGTTGGGGATTTCGTGGACCGGGTCGTCGTGATGATCCCTGAGGGACTGAGAAATTCTCGGGCGAATGGCTAATATCCCTTCCTTGATCTAATAGCAAGGCAGATGCGTTGTCAGCTGAGGCGCCAGCAGATTTGGCGGGAAGAAATGCTGGCATCATGATGACCTGGAGGCAGGATTGATGATGCAGATCCACGAGAATGTGCCCCCCCTGACTAGTGCCCGATTGAAAACGGAGCTAATCTATAATAGAACAAGCAACGGCAGTCCGTAGTAGTGACGTTCAGCGTAGTTCGAGAAAGACAGACATGTTTTACTAAGTAAAGCACCAACCACGATTATATTCAATGAACTCGAATCACAACCTGTGTCTGTCTTTGGCACCTACCCTACTGAAGTGGGAGAGAAAACTTGGCCCACGACCCCATTCAGTCAACCGTTGATTGACTATCCTCCATTGCCATGTGATTACTTCTCACTGGCTCCGCTGGAATGCGTCAATCGCGTAAGAATATTCAACGATGAGCTTGGTGGCTTTTGTATGGGTATCTTGTTCGAATATCAGAACGGCGCTAAACGATCACTTGGGCAATGCCGAATAGGCGTTGACCCTTTCGAAGATTGTACGAAACCGAGTCGCATCTGTTTGCGTCGACGTACTTACAGCCGATCCGGA
The DNA here is from genome assembly GCA_002982035.1 of Fusarium algeriense. Lineage (NCBI taxonomy): Eukaryota > Fungi > Ascomycota > Sordariomycetes > Hypocreales > Nectriaceae > Fusarium > Fusarium algeriense. The sequence continues at coordinate 40,039 of PVPY01000145.1, forward strand.
ACCCCGGCTCACTTGCAAGGAACCATGGTAAAAAGCACCAGTGGAAAGGGGCATGATCACGATGACCAACAGGATTGGACGTGTTTCCAAATGCAAAGTCGATTAGAATTCTGGTTCAGCTGTGAAGAGACTAACTTGGCAGTGATTCTAGGTTGATTAGACAGGATAGAGGTAGAAACATAATAGTTTCGGACAGGTCAAGCGGTACCTTCTGCGTCAATGTCTCTTCTTATTAGCCTTCCGTTCCGGCTCCAACGACCAATTGTAGTATTGTCGACAGGAATCGGCCGTCCATGAGTAAACAGGGTAAAGATGCTCGGAGACATTGATGCAGCATCCAACCCATGCACCATCAGGTACATGAATGCGAAGGTTATCGGGGACTGTGTTGCACTTGTACATCTTTTTCTCGTACTTGTCTACGACAGCCTCTCGTGCGTCATTCGCGTTGAGTGTTGGAACTTGGGGTGCGTCTAGAGACTGAGACTGGCCACCGTGAGCAGCGCTGGGCGGTTCCTGGCTTGGCTAGTTTGAACAAGAAGCTGCATGAATATGTGATGGTGCGTCGGAGGTCGTGTAGTTGACTTCATTGTCGTGCCAGCTTGGAGGAAGGCTGGAGGAGGCTGGCCTGGGCCATGGTGGCCTCTCGAAGACGTCCGGACCAGGCATCCCAGTGAACTCAACTCATATGCCACAAGAGAAAAGACTTATCCATATCATCGCACCTCTTCTCTCCGACCTTTCTCACCACAACACTATACTTCTCATGGAAAGCTATTGTCTCAATCCCTCTCCCATCCCTCATGTTATTCCATGGGTTGCCAAGTGCCCCAAACCGCCACGGCAACTCCCCAAATACAGCTCTCTACATACAAACTCCCAATGCCCAAATATCAGCTGTACCGTCAAATTCCGTCCTTTCCTGCTCGGGCGAGTGGAAACCGATCGTCCCGTTGGGGCCGGGTTGAGCAGGCATTGTTGTTCCGTTCGCAGGGATAGGAATGATGGAGTTGATGTCGAGGATGATGGCTGCCAGGCGACGTGCTGGAAGGGGGCAGGAGGCTGTTTGGCTTACGAGGGAATGGGTGAGGCTTTTGAGGCCGATATTAGGTGGTTTGATGTCTGTATGAATAAAGTTATGGGCGTGAAGAAAACTAAGGGCCTTGGAGACAATCGCGGAGTATAATTTCCAATTTCGTCCAGCTTTGAAGTGTTAGCACCTAGTCTGTGCCCTTGCAGCAGGGTCGATCTTACTGTGTTTAACTCTGTTTCAGCAAAGCCATCAGAGTATTCTCAACAAAAGGTTCAAGGACTAAGTGAAACTCATCAACTTTGCCTTCCATGTGCATCACTTCGATACATGTCAACACATTCTTCTGATGCTCTCTCTCCAGCATTCTTAAAAGTGATCGGACCATATTCACCTTAGATCGAACAAACTCCAGGTTGCCGCGGGTTGGTACCATACTCTTAATAACAACGACATTGCCTTGTGATCCCGTCGCTGGTTTGACCCGGCCATATGTGTCCATTCCGATCAGATAGGCTCCTGTAATGGTATAGCTGCCTATTGTCTGAGTGGTCACGTTGGGCGTTGGGGTCGCTGATAGTGCATCCTCAGTAGGTTGATCATCGCCGTAGGTATCCGCCAGAAAAACCTCCAGCGTCTGACGGCCTTCGGCCATACGACAGTAGTTTGCGTACTCCAGTGTATAGCCCAAGTCCTCGAACACGATGGAGTTTTCAGCCTCTGCGCAAACAGCCGTATTTCCTCCGTAGGACGATGGGATGGTGTAGTTGTTGACTGTTGCGGCAGCCCCCGGCTCGACCTTGACACAAGCCATCCTTGTTTCTTGGGCAAATTCCAAGCATGCATATCTTCTGGCTACACGATTACATCGTGATGTAGTGAGTAACAAGTCAACTACTAGCTTCTCAAGAGTAAGGCTTTTCGAGCTCAACCTTCCAACAGCCTATCCTCGACTAGGAAGCAAAAGTTTGATTTTTAATCAATGAAGTAGAATCCCGTCCAGATGGGAACCGGACTCGGCATGCGCTCTTTCGATGACGACGAAGGTGAAGATGATGATGCAAAGGCATTTGAATGGACAAGATGAGTCACCGCTGGGTCGGTGGTAAGCTCATCAGAGTACCAGATGTATTTTGCGTAATGAGAGCGTGCGGTGTTATCTGCATTGTAGTCTTGTTCTTGCAGAAAATCAACGACGTTTGAGAAGGCGAATTTTGCAGCGGTATTTTTAATGTGAAGGATGAGAAACGCTTCTGCTGAAGAATGCTGCTCCTTCTTTCACGTGAATTCGCGACAAGTTAGCACGTTTCCTCCTGTATGTGGACCTCATGAATTTCCCTTCAGTATCAATAAGTCAATTAACAAACTCTTATTACATTATCTGCACCTAACCTTGCTTGATGCGTATCTGTTTCTAAAGCTATGATATATCATCCTCCATCTTCTGCATCTTGTCGAATCGAAACGCGACCGCCATGAGATCTCCTACGCCAACGCCGCCAAACAACAAACCAGATAATGAGATATCCATCAGTCATACTTGGAGACATGCTCTTGCGATACAGATCGAGAACAACCAAGGGCGTGCGTCTCTTGATTATTTTCTAGCGGTATATACTGATTATGGACAGGAACTTCCATGTCCCGTGGCAACACAGGGTGCTCACCTCATCCCTCCCCCACCAACACCCGCTTTCCAAACAAGCATTCCCAACACAGTCTTCATCCAAAGCCTCACTGACAAACTCAAACTTCTTCAAATGCGTCAAAATACCCGAATAGACCTCTACGGTGCAGAGTTTGCCGACCAGTGGCCGATATCCAGGACGCCAAGAGATCTTGCCAAGGACGCTGCGAATAGAGTCGCCAAGATACACGATGACCTATTGTTAGTCTTGGGTGATGACACGGAAACCGATGAGGAAGGGGAAGAGGAAGAGGAAGAGAGGTGCGGTATACAAAGTGAATTAATCTCTACGGTCTGCCGAAAGCGCATGTCTGAGGCAAGGGAGAAGAGGAAGAAGACAGACGTTCCGCTCCCTTCGCCTGAAGGAACGGACGATGATACGATTAGACAGATAAGGAAGAGGAAGAGGGACGACATTGAATTTGTGGAGCCGACGAGGAAGAGAAAGAGAGATGCAACAAAGAGACATTGAGTCTACGGTGCAAAGGTTGAATTAAATCCCGCCACATTATCTAATTTTTATCCGTGTCAGCCCTCCTTGCAACAAAGACTTCGTTCTCTCCACTGACGGTGCCGTCCTTCAGTCCACTATTATCTCCTTCTCAACACAGAGTTGCCCATCTCTGATCACGATGGCACCCCCTGTCTCCTTCAGCCGTGCCGTGGACGGCTACAGCAATCACCACTTAGACTTCGTCAAGCGCTTCACCCATCAGGAGTCTCAGAGGCGCGTCAAGAAGAAGCCGGCCCCCCTTAATGCCATACAACGTGCGGCCCTCCGCGAGCAGCTGAAGGAAGTTCACTTCCTCAAGCCAGACTATGCCGACAACCAAGATCAATATCGCGGGCATCCTCCGTAAATGGAAGACGTATGAGACTTGGCTTTCCTACAATGATTGATCTACTGACACTGGGATAGTTATTGTAAGGCGGCCGATCTGGGACCTTGGAAGAAGGTGATTGAGAAGGCCCACCGAGCGATGGCAATGGACTTCCTCGACCATATATGCGAGAGGTCGAAGATTAACTCCGAGGGCACGTCGTGGGAGTACTGGCGCCAGTACAAATAACTACATGCCAGCGTCACCGGCCGCTACATGGATCGGAATGACTGTAGAGAGGTCCTGAAGGTATACCACCATTGACTCGACTTTACCTACTGTCCAGCAGCTGACGTCTACAGTGGCACGACGCCATCCTCGTCCCTAAATATGACCTTCGACCGCCGAATATGGACGGAAAGCCGGTACTGGGCTCAGACGACCCGTTGGTCCTCCAGACTTTCAACATCGCCTACGACACCGGCATTTACCCCTCCGAGCGGCAACGTCTCAACCTGTCCGGGTCGTACCTAATCCTAGGATGCACAGGAGCGCGTCCGGAAGAGATGGTGGATAACGAGAAGAATAATTCGAAGGACGGATCGTGGGAAGACCTTTGGGGCCCGAACCCATCGTGAAGATGAAACCGCGGGAAGATAAGAAATCCGATGACAAGGTGCCCGATCAACTGCCTGACAAGAATTCGATACTCCTCGAGCAGATGCTGGTGCAAGAAACCGAGGGCCGCGGACGTCCCAAAGCGCTCTGCTATGAAGACATTTTGCTGATGGTAGTACGACACCCCCTGAGGCGGGTAAGGACGTCCTTGCTATGACGATCAAGTTCATTCACCACAAGGGTTCAGACAACAACCCAAGCCGTAAACACTCCTACACTCCTCTCACATCGCGATTGATTGAGGCAGCGGCCTAGCTAACATTTATCAGGACCATTTTCTTCTTCACTACTACAAGAAGGCTTATCTTCTATCCAGTCCTTGCTATCATCAGCCTCGCCCTCGCTAATGGAGCCTTCGCCGCCCGGAACCTAGTAAAGGCTTCTAACATCCTCCAAGCGAGGAACAGAGGTCCCGTCACCTACACACCATTTCGATGGAAGCAGGAGTGGCTAAAGCAGCCAATCTTCCGTGGATTTGAGGGCCCCGTCGTCTCCAAGGACAAAGCCTTGCCATACCACAAACTGCGAGATGACATGTAACGGCAGACACTAGATGCTGGGTTTGAGGAACCCATCGGACCAAAGGCGTTCCGCCGAGGAGCGGCCAATGGTATGTGTCTCGACTAGTGCTCACGGTATCTGTGGTGTTAACCTGAGAACCAGAAACTGCGCCCGATGCCATCCGTGATCAGATGATGCGGCACGAAACGAAATAGGCGACATTCAATAGCGTATACATCAATGAGAAGGTCGAGTTTCACCCCCAAAACGCTTTCTTAGACGAGCCGATGGAGGACGGCCTCATCAAACTTTTCACCCACATCTGTATCATGCGTGATCCTCGTGCGAGCTACGACATGGTTCCGGACGAGGTCCTGAACAGCCTACCACTCGATCCGGAAATATGTGAACTGGAGGCGCGCAGGAACGAGCTCAAGAACGGCAAGTACCGACTTTAAGGCTCCGATGACGAGAAAGGGTTGCGGCAGCTTACCAGCCAAATTCGCACGAAACGTGCGCAGCGCCGTAAAGCTCTCCGGCAAGAGTATCGAAAATACTACTTCTATGACCGACCGACGTGGGATATTGAGAGGCAGGCATCACAGGAGAGCGACGAGGAAGACGGCGACAAGGGTGAAGACAACTACCTTCAGCCTGCCATCGAGCTTCACATCCCTGAGCGCGCACGGCTTGCTTAGATCTCGTGTCACCAGCCAGACAATCTCAACTCCACCGAGCTCCAGAATCTCCGAATTGAGGCTACGCAGCTCATGACTGCCCTTTGCAGCAAGCGGGAGACAGCCAAGCGCAAATACATTCGACGGGCAATCCCAGCTAATGTGCCCATGCTAGACGAAATCGATGTGTCAATCAAACAGGAGGTTCCGGAGCTGGATCGCTCTCCCCTTCTTATGGAGAAGACGCAGTGTCCCTGCTGCATTGGAAGCAAAGCTATATCGGAGGGAGAGAGGACTTTCCGTTACTGCAGGCCGGCACTCATGAATGACCATTTTGATCGAGAGCATCTGAAACCTTTAAAGGCGGCAGAAAGGTCTAAGTCGATCATTTGTGAGCACCCAGGATGTCGGGGCGGTGAGAGCCTAGATCACTTCAGGAATCATGAACAGCGCTTTCACGGAGTCCGTCTTAGGCCGGAGCGCAGATAGCCTTATCGGATGACAGCAGTTGACCAGCCGTAGTGATCTACTCCAGAGCTTGCGGGAGTGGGAGATCGACTAGGCGCTTAGGGGGTGAGAAGGTTGACAAGGCATAGAAATCGCGCCTAAGCGGAATGGCGCCTAGGTGCCGACTGGTCCGTGTTCACCAGTCTAAAAGGCGCCTAGGCCAGCATGTGACCAGTATTTCAGCAAACTGGTTACTCAATGGACCAATCTGAGAAATGACCAGTCGTACCCTACGACAGACACAACAGAAAAGTACGACTACCTATCATTAAGATACTTCACGCCTCTTCCCTCTCGGCGGCATACGGGATAACGCAACTCCCTATATTCCCAGCCAACGACGTTATCATGGAGAGTGGTTAGACAGGTCGAACTTACGAGTCCTGTCAACAAGTGCTTCAGCACCTCCAAAAAGTGCAACGCTCTACACCGTAACAACACGTCACTGACCTCGCGGATGCTGTTGATCCCTCTCACAGAGATGAACTGACACTATACACAATGCCTTCTAAGCCGAGGTTTCTTTGCATGGACAAAGACGACGTCGTTTGGGAGACACTCGATGATGCAACTGACGAGTGGGATAAGTTAATTCGCACAAACGAAATTTACCGTGCGGTCGGCAACCTTATCCTACAGTACCGGAATGGCCAACCAAAGGTGATGCATGTAGTGGTCAAGGGCGGGTATAATGTCGTCTACCGCCTGGAGTATAGTGACGGCTCATCGGCTATAATGAGAATTCCGATCAAAAGTATGCCACGAGCTTTGTGAAGTATAACTCAGACCACTGACTGTGACTGGGGCAGCCATAGTTCCGTTTCCCGACTAGAAAGTTCGTTATGAGGCAGCAGTTATGCGATATATTGCTGCCAATACTACCATCCCAGTCCCGCACGTCTATCATTACGCAACCGGAGCTGAAAATCCCATTGTCATAGGGCCCTTCATCATTATGGACTACATCGACCATTACCAGAACATGTCCAGAGAGCTTCTCGACGCCACACGTGCGATTGACAAGCGCCACATCCTGGACGCCCAGATCAGCGAGGGCAAGCTGGAGTTATTATACGCCCAGATGGCCAACATTCTACTACAGCTATCCGCTCTGAAGTTTCCTCAGATTGGATCACTCGTCGAGCATGACGATTCCGCTTCTGTCCAGGGACGTCCTTTGATTGCAAATATGAACGAGATAGTTGTCCACACCAATGCGCCACCAGACATCCTCCCATCTCAAGTCTACGGCTCCGCGGCCGAGTGGTATAGCGCTCTCGCCGATATGCACATGGCCCAGTTGGCATTCCAGCTCAACGATGCTGTAGAAGACGAAGACGACACCCGGGATAAGTACACCGCTCGTCAGCTATTCCGAAATCTCGCTATCGAGGGGCGCCTTATGCCAGACCTCTCGGAACCAGACGGCGGGTTCCGGTTGTTCTCCGAGGACTTCAGGCCAGCCAATGTCCTTCTAGATAAGAATCTGCGGGTCGTCGGCGTTATAGACTGGGAGTTCGCATATGCTGCCCCCCCGCAGTTCAGCTCTGATCCTCCTTGGTGGCTGCTCCTGGAAGAACCCGAATATTGGCCCGGTGGGTATCACGCATGGATGGATGCCTATGAGCCGCGGCTTCAGACCTTTCTACGTGTATTGGAAGCTGAAGAGAAGAAAATGGCAGCCACCAACCTTGCGGAAAGGGTCAGCAACCTAACACTGGCTGGTGGCGGGAAGACGGAGCCACGGCTCTCTCAGCGTATGCGAGAGAGTTGTGAGAAGCGGACTTGGATGGTTAACTATGCGGCCAGGAAGAGCTGGGCTTTTGACTTCATCTGGTGGAAGTTCCTAGACGAGAGCTATTTCGGGCCCAATGATAATCAGGACTATCAGGCTAGGCTAGAGTGGCTTTCCAGGCCACAGAGAAATGTGATGCAGTCCTTCGTTACACGGAAGATGGAAGACAGCCGCAATCAAGAGAACAGGGCATGGGTGGAGAAGGATGCCAAGGATCGTCTAGCTGGGTTGCTCGTTTGATACTAAGCCTTGCCCCGGACCGGAGGAGTATCCCCCCTACTCCTCTAGACACCCTTCAACTCAAAAGTCGGCACCTATAAATAGCTTCGAAGCATCGCGGCGTCAAAGTGAAGCAAAGGCGCGTGGAGCACGCGATGTGCCTACCAGAATCAGATACATGGACGCCGATCTGAGGGACTTCGTCGAGATATTGGCTGGGTATAAGTCCACAACCTGTGATGCGCTGGCCGATGCAAATCTGTGAGTTGCCCTGCACCTGGAGACCGATGAGCTTTCCTTCCGCAGTCGATTCGACATTCTGCCACTACCCCTTTGCAGGTTTGACTCCCATTCAAGTGACTTTACTAGCATCATATACAATCATCCTATACAGGGACATGCCAGTCACCTTGCGACGCATCATGCATTCCTAAGTGCCGGGTCAACTGGCACTATTGGACTACCCGGGACGTATGTCAAGCCAGCGTCCATTGAAACTCTTTCTTGCGAGACCTTCTCTCCTATGCAGTCCTTTAATTTCGTGGAGTAGCGAACCTGAAGGCTCCCTCGAGACCGCCGCCCTAGGAACTGTTCGCTGAACTGCTCATAGATCGCTGCCCATGTCAGCCCGTCCTTCCCTTCCTTTAACTGAATTAGCAGTTCTTCCTCCTCTAGCGTGAAAATGGTGCTTGGCGCCGCCTCTCGCCTGCGTCGACCGCCCTTCCTTGAGGTTGGCGACTGCTCCCAGTTCCTGTTGGAACAGTCTACACAGATCCCAGTCGAACCGCAGCTGGAAAGTCGTCCGGCCGTCACTCAGCGTAGCGTTGGGCAAACGCCAGTCCTCGAATTTCGCGCCAGGGGTTCTGGCAGGATGGGCGTGAGAGGGGTTGCGCGAAGGTGGCGGGCTCGGGATGTTGCACGCCGAGTGAGATGCTGCGGTTTGTGCCGATGAGTCGGCGGCGTTGGGGCGGAGCGAAGAATGCCCCCGCTGGGACTTCGGCCCTGTGCTGACCTAAAATGGTGAAAGCTTGCGGTGTTTAGGAGGTCGCGCATCCGACTCATCATCGGTCTCAGCGACTCCACCAGTGACCCTCCGACCTCCTTGTCCGACCTCACTGCGGCCAGGCGAGAGGGAGCGCAAGCTAGTATCATCTTCGGATTCGGAGGTTGCATCGGGGTCCGGGCCCAAGGGTGTACCAGTGTTATCGCCCCGCCGCTGGGAAGTTCGCCGTGGGCGTTTTGACTTGAGATGTGGTGTTCCCATCACACACCCCGGCGATACCGCCTCACGTCCACAAGGCGCGCCGGCCTCTATCCCAAAGCCTTTTCCGCGCGGCCGACTCGAAGAATCACAGCTCGCCGGCGTACCGGGACAACTACGACGGCAGACGCGGCACCACCTGAGCAACAGGGGCCGCCGTTGCCTGGGCAGGTCTTACCACTCGCTTCACAGCTCCATGTTGCGTCCTTCGCCTGAGCTGTAGAAGATCCCGCAGGCCATGACGAAGTTGACACAAGCGAAGTGTCTCCGTCCGTACCGCTCTCTCGGGAAGGGTGGTCAGGGGTTGGAGAAGCTTGTTGACCCACAGGATCGCGGTCCTCAGCCGAGTTGTCGAGGTCTTCTAAGCGCATTTTAGCCACGAAAGTCCCCAAAATGTAAAGTGTCTGTTAGCAACGTACCTCTTCCGCTGGCATTGGCCCCCTGTGGCGTCCCTGCCACCTGCAACGGACAGATCGGATTCTATGTCGGAAGGGATCAAGATAGACTGGTCGAGCGATTTGCCGCAGGCAACCCACAGGTTGTCGGTATCTCATCAATTGAAGCAGACGTCGACTCCGACCTGATGTATATCTTTAGGTGCTTGGGGTTGTTGGCTCCTCAAGTCAGCAACAGTACTCTCAGCAGGAGATTCTTCAACAGCCAAGTCAATCTTCATTGCACCAAGATCAGTCATCACAACTTCCCTGGCAACAAAGTGCATATGCAGGGGCATATTACTACTTCCGACAGGAAGGAGGCTGGCCACATGATACTGACATAGTACAATTTCATCCCTTGCATTTAATTGAATCGTCAACTCTTCTTCTTACAACACCGTACTTCATTATGTCTTTGGCATATTTTAGACCCCTGTGCAGCCTATGCGAAGTCCATTTCGACATCGGTGACGATGTTATGATCAGTTAGTTGTTGCCACTTCTCTGTTCTTGTAGTTCTCGCTAACACGACCTTTCAGTTAGTCATGACACCATGAACTTACATCCTGCGCAGTATGAGTCGTCGAGTCTTGTGTATGAGCGGAAAGTCCCGGAATCGCCTTCACCATCAACACTGTCCTCCTCTTCCGATACGTCGAATGAAGATGGTCAGGTTTACTATTTCCATACATGGTACAACCTCCATCAATCCGAAATTATCCCAGTCAGTCACTTGGAATGCTCTCGATTTGTGACGAGCAAGTAGCTTTCACCTCTTGACATCTCTAAGTCTCTTTGCTGTGACTTCTCTCCATGCCTCTCGGTGTTGGATCGCAAGCGACGCAAATTGCGAGACGGCTGAGGCCAATTTACATATCTTTTACCGAGTACACGGCTCTGATGAATTGCAAGGATTACTCAAATTACCACGCGAGATTTCAAACCACATTGGAAGGTTATGTCTGCCCCGGGTTGCTATATGTCACGCAAAAAATACCCCTGAGACCCTTACATCCGCTGCGACCAAGTATACGATTGATCCCTGGTCTCAACTTTGGGCGCATTACCTCTCGTTTCAGGGCAACACCTATGTTAGTCATCTATCCAGTGGTCATCATGAGGGAGCAGGTGTGTCAGTAATGATCCGACCACCGGGCGAGTCCTGCAACTTAATGTTTATCGCACATGGTCACTTAGGGATCCAGAGAATTCTCGTCAGCAACGCGGAGCGCATCGAACAGCTACGAGTTCAGCAGCGTCACGGTGTATGGTGGCAGACACTTATACTTGATGCGCAAACTCCATCGCTCTGTGTGAAAACAGACGTAAGATATAATGAGATTCATGAGTGGATACATACTGAAAGCTGTTAGGGGGTGAAATTACGTGAGCTCTGTTTGTCAGAAAATGAACTGATTCCGAACTTCTACTGGCCACTCCCGCAATCACCTACAAAACGGCTTCGTTATGAGACTCTTGGCAAAATTCCCCAGCCGATATCTCAGCCCAGGAAAATGAATTCATTCGTTTGCAACGGGGCAGGCATGAATGCTTTATCTGCATGCTGGCGGTTTGGCGTTCTTGTCATCTATGCTCATTGCCAAGGAGCTAGTGCATTAAGTTATAAAGACTATATGGTCGATCGGCATGATGCTGTCTGGCAATGATACTGCTGTTGTTAGGTTCACTGTTAGGTTTATTGTTCTGTCAGCAATTCGTTGTGGTTGGCACGGAAAGTCAAGGCGCGACGCGATATAGGGCTGATACGTTCTAACTCGAAGCCTACCCTATATAAGTTTTATAATTGCAAGTTGTATTTAATTATAGCTTAAAACACTTACTCTTGATTCGGCACCTATTAACTATATGGTTTATTCAACTTCACTATGCATCAAGTCCTTAATAATCATCTAAAAGAACAGTCCACGGGTCCGGGTCGTCTATGATACGGTACTGTGTGATAAAGACATCACTTGGCTTTGTCCAGTCCAGCCTATCTCTCTTTATCCGTACCATAGACTGCCACATATCCCGCCTACTTCTCAGGCCATCCCAGGCGAAAGGAGCCCAGTGCGCAAATCTTCCATTTTCAAATTCGCATCCTCATTTGTTTATATCTTAGGCCTACTCTATATCATTAAACCCTTCGAGTTCGAGGTTTTCTTCTCCCCATTGTTCTAATAGGTTAGTACCATCGATAACATCACAAAGTTACGTTTCATTACGAGTATCCAAGCAACTTTAAATAAAGACGCTTAGCTTAAGATAAGGTAACCCTCTAAGGCTGCATGTAATATTCAAAGGCTCGCAAGCTATATAGGCATCTTGCGCAGGTACTAGGATGAAGTAGAAGTCGGTACCTTTGCCTTTGAAACGATAATAGGTATATAAAAGGGATATGCTTAGATAGGGCCAAGGCTCCACTAAAGAGTACTAGGCTAAGTAAGGTTCTAATTATAATAGCTATATAGCTTTACCAATAAGTTCTATAGGGATATATATTTCCCAGTCCTAATGAACAGGTACGAAGGAGTCAGCAAGCCTATCGGTCGGCCATATAAAGATGAGAAATTGAAGGATACATACCGGACGTACCCTAGCAGCGCCATAGAATATAAGCGCAGATATCCCCACAATGCAACATAGAATATCAGATGCCTCAAGAATTCGAGTGACGGTAAGAGCATCATCAGTACCACGACCACCATTAGAAGCTGGCTTTTCATCCCCTAACTCTAGTGCCACCTTGAAGGGAGGTAGAGGAGGTAAAGTTTTACCACTCGATAGAAACATGATCTCGATCTAGCTATAATCCGAAGTTTTGATTATTAGAATGAGGCACGAATTAAAGGTTATTACAGCGCCTCAAAGCGGACCGAGAAAATCAACCCTACTATATTTAGCGGTCAACTCGGGCAGAATTTTATCAGAAGCAAGCTCATATTCAAATAGTTAAGCTCAGTAGACCATTTTTATTACGCAGGTAAAACATATTAACACTTGCCTAATCTTCGCCCTGACGATATGCAACTAAAATTTGGTAGTCCATTACACTCACCAATAGCTCGCTCCAACCTCGAGGCGCAGCCGAGTCCATTAGAGGCTGATCATCCCGACCTCATTTGCCAATATAATAATATGTACTCTAAAAACAGTGTGAGTCTGGCGGGAAGATATTAAACCGGATTCTTTCGAGTGGCTATAGGGATAAATTGGTCCCAATAACGTTGGTTGGCCTAATGTGACAAACCCACTACATCTTGTGGTTGTACCTGGCAATACTGTAACTGACATATTATGCCCGAGTCTGAATCCGTCCGTCGTCATCCCGTAGAGGTAGATGACTCGCCATGCTCCCGTCTGCCTTCCGAGTTACCTCCATGTAGGATTCCAACCACAAAGGGTGCTTAGTTGCCATGGCATACGTAACTAGAGGCGGTTCGCCGACACCTGGCCCGACAATTCTTATAACTTCCGCCCATCCTGTGCTTCGGCTCTCGTCCCGACGTGCTGGTGTCAGACCCCAATACGAAAAGTGTTCTAGAGCCATAATGAGCTGCTCTACCTCCCACATTCCCTTCCAGCCGAGGCAGTCTTTTTTCCCAAGTCGCTGCTCCAAAAGGCGAAACCAGGAGCCATCGGGGAGTCCTTGTGATAATCTCTCGAGCGTTACCCACTCAAAATACGGTGGAAAGAAGCCGCTGCTCTCCAGATCGATAATGCCGCAGACTCGTTTATCAGCTATTAATATGTTTGACCAGTCCAGGTCTCCGTGTGTAAATACGTTTACCTCTCCGTCAACTGCCTCGCTCCTCTCGTGAACATATGCCACAATGTGCTCGTTGGATAGGAATTTCTTGATTCTCTCCATATTGAAAGCCGTAACACTTCCAAGTCCGGTTCGAAAAGGCTGTCTCTGCAGCAAAGCCGCCTCAATACAAGGGGAATGCAATTTCCGGAGCTGTTCGACAAGCGATGCCACTTCGTCGGCGATAGACTCCCGTTCAAGTGGAGACAAAGTAGGCCAGGCCCTCTCCAGTGTCATCCCAGGCATGTTGTCTATTGTGAGATGCTCGAACTCCTTCGATAAGTAGTAATCACGGACGGACGGCACAGGAACGGATGTCTTCGCCTTGACTAGCTCGAGATAACGCTTCTCTGCGCTAAGGCTTGAACAACCAATTCTAACCGACTTTCGAATGGTACACCCATCATTCTGGAGGACAACTTGCCGGTCAATAAGCTTGTCTAGGGAAAATGGATGGGTTATTTGATGAAGGATCTTCTCAGCAGAGTCGATTGGTGGTCGTGGTTCAGAAAAATGCGTGCTATAAAGGTAATGCTGGGCTGCCTCCCGTCGAGTCCGGCAATTGGGTGCATTGGCGAAGAAATGGTCATTTGGAATAGGCGTATCGTAGAAACTAGCCATGGTTTCGATCTGAGGAGTTATGTATTTTGCTCTCATCGCATAGCCAATCGCGCGATTCAGCGGAACCAGGTAAGCTCTGCTAGAGCTTACTTACCCTATACCTTCCTTTAGGGTAAGCCAGGCATATATATAGAATATAGCTTAAGGCTAATAATATATATGTGCTTCTTCTTTAAATCCTGTTGGTTGACTGGCAATTGAATTCCTGATTTGTGGTTCCCATCTGACTAGTTCAGGATTGGCGATACCAAAACTCTGCTCATTCTAGCGATTGCGATAGAACATATTGGAACGGAAGCATGCCACTCGCATCTTCTTACTTGATCCTGATCCCCAGCCCTTACAACTTTGTGCCTCTAGCTTGATGAACAGACTGAATGTGGCATATGTCCAACGTACAGCACGCTGTGAAAGCCTGCGTCAGCGCAATCGTATGCACGTACATGGCGCATAAAATCGATACATGGAAGATCTGATGCGAGCTGAACCAGATGTCGAAATGGCCTGGTGCAAAGCGCTCAGGGATTCGGAACTGCACTCCTAGGTCAGAGATGGCTCCCTCAACATGGAAAGGCCGGGGGGAAGGGAAAACAAGATGTTCGTACTGCATAAAGGCCGCAGCCCCCTCCGTACAGAAGGAGCTCGACAAGGTACCATTTCATGCCCGAATACTCGAGCATATATTCTAGCCCATAAACCTGTACGCCGTGCAGCAAGGGGATAAAAGCGGACGCACCGAGCGCCACGTAGGCGCCGACCCTCACCTTACGCCACCGCAACGTCCTGAACTTGGGTATGGAGATGAGAGCCGCTGTAGCAGATCCGCAAAATACAACCTAATGACCTGGTTAGCATGCTTCGAAGACTTGTCACCCTCTCACAACCGGCAAGCCCTGCATTTCGGCCGTTAATATAGCTGGCAAGCTCCTTACTTAAACTATCTTTTTAATGAAGCAGGGTTCAAGTTTTATTTTTATTTTTATGCCAGCTTAAACTATATGATAATTGACAGCTGTCTTTACTCCCTGTGAATATAACGCTCGTTGAACCAGTCACGCCATGTGCCTGAGACGTCTGGGAATCCTTTTTCCCTGAGCGCTTGGTGTACTCGTTTTCTCCAATCCCCGTCAGACGGTCCTGATACACCTCCCACTTCAAGGTCCAGTCCCCAACAAACATCAAATTTAGTGCTAATCCATTCCTTTGGAACAAAACCTGCCGATTCCCAGTCGATGATCCCTACCAGATGCCTCTGTTGCGGATGCACTATGATATTGCCTGGCGCTAGATCATTGTGCGAGAAGAAAAACTCTGTAGATGACATGCCAAGTCGCGTACAGTTCGCCATCAAATTCTCTGATCGAAAGCCATAGATAAATGGATCCAGCCATTCATCATGCAACTCGGAGCGATCGACTCCACCTATTTCTGTTGATGTATGAGCCGAAAGTTGTATGTAAATCTCGACAGCCCGCTAGACGAGTATTGCCTATGGTCCTCGTCTATTGATGGCCAAGCACTGTTTAGTGTGATTCCGGGTAGTCGTGTTGAAAATAGGTAACTGTAATCATCGTATTCTTAGTAATGCAAGACTCGGGGTATAGCGAAATTAAGTTTCTGGCTTGCCAGCCAGCCCAAAGTCACATCCTCCGTTGTACTGCCTTTTCGTCTTTGGCGCTTGATCTTAAGCACAGCATCCCCAAAATCCCAGACTGCAGAGAGATCGGCACAATCGTGCAGAAGACGAGGGAAGCCATCAGAGAGAACATCAGTGGCGGGAGGTACATCGCCTTCGAGAGATGTGAGAGAGTAACAGTTGCCGTCTTTGTCACTCCACAATGGCTCTTCAGCAGTTTTGGTTCGATGGAGAACGAACCTTTTCCCAATAAGCCACGATTTGCCATCGTCACTATGTATTTGCTTAACCAAGCCACTTATAGAAGTAGACATAGTTGAAGTAAAGGAATGGGATATTCTTAATTAGATTGTTGTTGAAGAGGGCAGGCATATACAGAAAAGGGTCTATGTTCAGGACTCGTAGCAGTTCGCAAAGAAGGTTAAAATAGAGTTTCAGTTTTAATCCAATCACCGATCTCTTGTTCAAGTATCCAGTATTGATGGCAGAAATGGGCCCCGTTCCGCCTTTTAGACTAATTGTATTTTCGTATTTTAACATGGATTATCCCATGCTCGTGCCAACCTTGCTAGGTTCATTGAAACCATTTTCCCTTTCCTTTTTCGTATTCTCTGTTCAATTTTCTACAGATTAATATATCATACGTTTGAATTGACCATCATTTGCCTATTCAATTGCTGCTCCAGGTTATCGTGATGATTCCGTATTGTTGAGTTTACTCGGGGTGTCTTTTCCCTACTGTACATAACTTGACCTGTAGCATCTAATTCACATGATTGATGATCAATGACCAATGATTGCATGCTATCGTGTATTAATAAACATAAAAACTAAGTAATACTGCAGCGTAGCTTGCTGCAGTCCCATGATCCATATACATCATTCAACTCGACTATCCAAACGCCCAGCAATTCATATACAAAATCACAATACCACCTCGTAAATACATAATCACTTACCATTCCTCCATCCTCACCACTCCAGTGATAGTTTCTCCACACTTTCCACCAACGACTGTATCACAGGTTGATTTGCATTGCGTTCTCCCCTTGTCTTGCTAGTCTGCCTCATGCGCGTCCAAAACACAGGACAATCCTTGCTATCACACTCAACGTCCTCAGCAGGTCCAAGGCCGGAACAGCTTCGACAGAGTGAGAGCACTTCTTGCAGACGACGTTCTTCGGTTGTGAGACGTGTTTGGAGGCTAAGTAGCGACGCAGGAATGTTCTTGCGGCAGGATGGACAAAGAGCACTATCTTTTTGAGAGAACGTGGAGCCGCACACGAGACAGTGTGTAGATCTCATGTAAGATTCAATAGTCGTCTTCTTTTTACCGAGACTAGTTGCCTGGTAAACACGCTTCACCTTGGGCATCTCGTCATACCACTGACGTACGTTTGCACCCACAAGGTTGAAGATACGCTCCAACGGAGGAATCAGGTTCTTGGAGATGTAGTACTCAGCATCGAGCTGCCAGTGAGGATTACTGATAAGTTCCTCAGGCGCCACGCATCGGTCGATGAGTCGCGCTCCCGGAGCACCAGTGATGACTACGTAGGGAACTCTCTCGCCATATTGCGGTTCAGCACGAGCGTCCCGAAGCATACGCTTGGTGCTGACAAGAGCTCCTGCAGGGGCTGAACCTTTGCCAGAGTATGTACCTAGACGGACTTCCTTGGCAAAGCAAAAGTCTTGTATAGAGACATTGTTGCGCATGATCTTCTGACATTGCTTCTGGAAGTACTCCTTGACCTGACTGAGATCTGCAGTCTCAAACAGCAGACGCAGTGCTTTCTCCTCAATCTTTTGTTCCGCCGGTGTACCGTCACGACGGACAGTCTCGATTCCCTTGGCATCGAATTCAGGCTCCACCTGATCTTTGCTTTCGTATTTGTAACCGACATAACGTTTCTTGGTGAGAAGAACGCAGGGATGATAGACTTTCTCAAATTTGAGTTTGATAGGTTGAGGGTTCATTTCGGTAATTGCCTTGGAAATCTCATTGCCAATATCGAAAGCCTCGTCCCTTGTTCGGCCCTTCAAATGAATGAACAGACTGTCAGTATCACCATAAACGACCTCTGCGCCCCATTTCTCGACCGAGTGGATATAAGCAATTGCTCTTTCAAGAGTTTCTCTGCCGGTTTGTACAATGCTGTCCGCAATCTCGGAGCATGGCATACGGCCAGAGAATGATGCTGAAGTGTAGCCATAAGTGACATTGGCGAGCAACTTGAGAGCAAGTTGCCTGTTGTTCAGAAGTTGCTGGAGCGCTTTATCATCCTTGTCTTGCTTCATACCACTCTTTACCATGACTCGAGTTTCCAGGATCTCGGTAAGCATCTTGGCGAGTAGCGACTTGCGGATCTCGGCCTTGACATACATCATACCATTTGGAGCAACGTTGATGTAGTCTTCTAAGAGGGCAAGGAGACCCTGCTGGCGCTTATACTCAGTAAACCCCATCTTGTTCATACCCCTCCAGTTGGTGACTCGTCCCAAAAAGGTTGAGTAGCAGTAGTTGTAAGCAATCATGACACTTGGGTATAGACTCTGGAAGTCAAGAACTATAACAGGGCTATTATAGAAAGCGCTCTGTGGCTCCATGACAAGTGGCAGACATTCCAGAGCGTTCTGGCCACCAACCTGTTTGCGACTTGGTGAAACAAGGAGGAAGTTCTCTGGTTTTGTAATTCTGAACATGATCGACTCTACCTTGAACTGGGATCCTCGCGAAAAGACTGAGAAAAAGTCCACACCCAAAAGTCGAGCCTGTTCACTTGTTCTAGCAATCAATTCGTTCGCATCCAGAATCTCGATATTCAGTTTTGTGCGGTTTTGGTAGTATCTCAACATCCTGTTGAGCTCTCGATGCTTGCCGCCCTTATACCAACTGGTCAAGGATTCCCAGGAGTAATGTGGTATTCTTCGGTGGAGTAAGTGCCAGACAACGTTCTCCATGGTGTATTGGAGGAGGTTGAGTTCTCCTCGCATTGCCCTCCAGACATTTATCATGTGCCGACCTGTAACTCGAATAGTTGATGTAGTATTGAAACCCCAAAGATCGTTCTCTTTGCCAAATCTGCCATGAGATTCTGTTTTCATGCGAGAAAACTCATCACAGAGGTTATAGTCGTACTTCAATCGTGCTCGCTCAATCAGGTAACCCCATGAACTGCCATGGACTTCATAACCGGTAAGAATATCTGGATCATGGTTCCTTACGATTTCAACCATTCTGACCATAAGATCCAATTCGGAGTTTTCTTCCATGACCTCGGCAGTTGTTTGTCGCTGGATACGCCGAGTAAAGTCGGTGTCATTCGACAACAGCAAGATTCCTGTTTGGAGACCAGCAGAGTCTTGACTCCCATATATACTTCCATCAGACTTGATGGCCCAGAACACGCACTGGACTTCGTCTTCCTCAGGATTCGGGACAAACTTCCCTCTGGTATTCACATGAACCTCCAAGCTCATGGTGCTCATGCATTGAACCTCATGCTGCACATTGGTCGATTTCTTGACCGGCGTGTACTTGAACCCGTACTTGTTCTTTGGCGTGGGCCCATCGATCTGAGAATGATATTGCCTGGGAGTCGATGGCACTTTGTACCCTTCCGTTGTATTTTCTCTACGTTGCTTTTCTTCCCACCAGTCCTCAACTTCTTGGTATGTGGGCGGCGGGATTGCATACTCCCAGGTTCTAAACGAGCATGTCTTCCTTTGTTGCTCATATTCAAGTTCTGCAGTGGTCTTGTTATAGGTATTAAATTTGATTCCCCAACTGGGCGGGGCCATGCCAGTTGGGTCAAACTCGGGTAGAAAAGGCAATGTGTTGCCCTCCAGTAGAAACTCCTGCCCACCATATTCACGTATCCGCCCAGGGACATCCTTCTCCTTACTGTAATAAGCATCTTGGTAGAGCACCTCGGGGAGCTGATATTCTTTTAACGAGGAAACCACATCCGTCGCAGAAGGGGGTAGAGAACAAACCAAATGCATCTGCAGACTGGCGAGCGTACCCAAGATTTGCTGGAATTTGAATTGACTGTCGTTTTCTTCTTGTTCTCCAGACGACTTCATAGAGGATGAATAAGTCATTTGAGACAATTCCGCTTCAGTGGGGAGAAAGCTGCTGGGGTCGAATGTAACATACTTTGTGTGACGCCCGTCATCGGTCTGCTGCGAAGAAGATTTCTGGCTCATCTGACACCCGTCATCGGTTTGCTGTGAAGCAGACTTCTGGCTCATCTGACTGAGCCGTAGTTTCGTGTTTGGATCATTTTGATCTTTGACAGTAGGGAAATTCAACTTTTGATCGGAGCCGGAAACTCCTTTCAATAGGGAGCCGGTGTTTTTGTTGAGTGATGAAGGACTTTTATGAATGGAAGACCTTCTGAAAGAGGGAGCGTGATGTTTGTTGGCGTCTGTTGAGGAAACAAGAATCAAGTCCATCTCATCGTCATCTACCGTCGGCTGTTCATAAAGTTTTGGCCTTTTCTTGGACGCCTGGGATGATAGAGGTTCGTCCAGCGGTCGCTTGAGCTGAGACCAACCAGACGATGTGAATGTTGTTACTTTCTGCGTCCGCCCGACAAGACGCTCGTCATCTGCATAATCAAACAGCTCTTGGTTTAGTGGGATGTCAGGGAGTTCGCCAGTTACTTTCACCGTCTGCTCGATAAGATCCTCGTTATCTGCATAATCAAGCAGCTCTTGGCTCAGTAGGATATCAGGGAGTTCGCCAGTTACTTTCACTGTCCGCCCGACAAGATCCTCGCTGTCTGCATAATCAAGTAGCTCTTGGTTTACTGGGATGTCAGGGAGTTTGCCAGTAACCAGGCCACTTTGACAGACCCCAAGGATCTTCTGCGTCCGCCCGACAAGACGCTCGTCATCTGCATAATCAAGCAGCTCTTGGCTCAGTGAGATGTCAGGGAGTTCGCCAGTTACTTTCACCGTCTGCCCGACAAGATCCTCATTATCCGCATAATTAAGTAGCTCTTGGTTTACTGGGATGTCAGGGAGTTCGCCAGTAACCAGGCCACTTTGACAGACCCCAAGGGTCGATTTCCAGAATGTGTCAAGATCGAGATCGGGGGCTGCCGCTTGCTCAAGATCCTCTTCCGGTAGTTGGTCTGATAATACGCGAGCGCCCTTTGCGGCAGCCTCCTCCATTGCTACGAGCGCCGCAATGGCTTCTTCATCGGAATCTTGAGTATAGAAGCCATCGTGCGCCTGCCCGGACTGGGGCACTTCTGCGAGCACCGCAATGGCCTCTTCATCGGAATCTTGAGTATAGAAGCCATCTTGCGCCTGCCCGGACTGGGGCACTTCTGCAAGCGCCATAATGGCCTCTTCATCAGAATCTTCAGGATAGAAGCCATCGTGCGCCTGCCCAGACTGAGGCACTTCTGCGAGTGCCGCAATGGCCTCTTCATCAGAATCTTGAGTATAGAAGCTATCGTGCGACTGCCCGGACAACCCCAAAGCTGGTGCAAGTTTCGATGGGAAGAGGTCTTCGACTGACTCCAATGTAGTATTGACATGCTCCTCATATGGATGAGGCTTTGCAAAGGTCTCAAATTTAAGCTCTTCCGAGCCGCTACTGAACTTCTCTTCAGAGATAAGGTTTTGAATCTCGGTCCGGTATTCTTCTTCATGAAGCCAACCTTGTGGTTGAGAGTCGCGAGGGTTGGCTGACATGGACACAAGGACTTCTGGTGGAAATGGGCTACTACCCTCAGTTGGGTCTTGCATCTTTCGTTTGCGTCTCTTGGTCTCATCTTTCCACAGTCCAGCCATGCTGTAGACCAGCTTCATGTCCCCAGGAAGGGGGTTGGTTCTTTCGATAAAGTCATGATGAAGAGGTCTTTCCTTGACTCTGTGTCGGTTAATGATATGCTGGACGCATATATCCACTTCGATTGAGCAATGACTACTTCGAGGAAGCGTAGTTTCATCTGTAATGTGACGTCGGGGAATTGATTGGGTGTGCCATTTGTGCAACGAATTCGAACCTTGATCATGTTCTGGAACAGGAGAGCGAAACTTGGTAACGGATGCATCCAGGTAATCACATCCATACAAGTTGAAGTCTGTCATGAACTGAAGAAGGTACTGAAGGTGTGCCTCGTATGGCTGAAACTTGTGCTTCATGATTACACCTTGTTGAAGAAGATCGGCTAATCTTGTCATGACAACGGGATTGAACATGTAAATCTTTAAGAAGAAGCGATACCCGACGTGAAAGCCATAGAAGGGAACACCCTTGACAAGAGTGATCCTGGCCACGAAGCTTGGATTGTCATTTCGTCGGTAGCTGACTGCCAAGGCCTGATCGATGGACAGATGAAAGCGGGATATATAAGCACCGACTGGGGTAAGTCAGTTATTGACAGGTCTTTATTAGAGCATACTCAAACAAACCTTGATCGGGAGTTAAGTCTCCCTCGTATTCCACATACAAGTACGGGAATGCGCCGTGAATATGAGCGCATACTTTTTGTCCCGTTTCCGTGGCTCCAAAGACGCGAACAACAGGGACTTTGGGCCCTTTCGAGATTTGTGATGGACGGATGTCGTTGCGAAGTCGAGGGTCATATCGCGATGGTGTCGCCTGATAGTGGTCGATACAATTGAGTCTGACGCGGAACAAGTCCATATTCATCGAAATTTGAATCCATCAGGGGATCAACAGTGTTTCTTGAATACGAAAGAATTAAGCATTGCTCAAAGAAGTGTTCTTAACAAGTTCAATTTAGTTCTGAAGGTCTTGTGTAACCTGCTCATGAGACGCGTTTTGCCATGACTACCAGCCTCTCATAGACGCGCGCGATCACGTGCTGATAAGACTGCTTATCTAAACAGCTTTCCGGCCTAGGCTCCGTGATCTGCGACAGAGGCATCGCCAGTTTTGACTTTTGTACATTTGACACCTTGGTCATTTATTTCATTGTCTAATACCACACAAGCCAACGGGAAATAGAACTCAACATTAGTTAACATGAACACCGCGCCCTCGAAACCACCACCACCCTCAGGCAACGGCGCTGGTGCCGCTTCAAAAGAAGAGAACATCTACATCCCATCCTTCATTAGTAAACGCCCGTTCTACGCCGGCGACGAAGGCGACGAAAATGATTACCTCAAGCATCAGCGTCGCGAAGAGAAGGACGAGAAGTCTCAATGGTATGATCGAGGCAGAAAGGCTGGTCCAGCGGCTACCAAATACCGTAAAGGAGCTTGCGAAAACTGCGGCGCAATGACACACAAGAAGAAAGACTGCTTGAGCCGACCACGGGCCAAAGGTGCAAAATGGACTGGCAAAGATATCCAAGCCGATGAAGTGATTCAAGACGTCAAAATGGGATGGGACGCCAAGCGCGATCGTTGGAATGGCTATGATGCGAAGGAGTATCGCAATGTGGTCGATGAGTTCAACCAGATGGAGGAGCTACGCAAGCAGGCCGCGAAAGACAAAACCGCCGACGAAGAGGGAGATGAAGGCGACAAGTATGCGGAAGAGAACGATATGAGCAAACATCAGAGCACAGCAACTCGACAACTGCGAATACGAGAGGACACAGCCAAGTACCTTTTGAACCTCGATCTAGAATCTGCTAAATACGACCCGAAAACTCGATCACTGGTCGATGCAGGTGCAACGGCAGACAAGGCAGCAGACACTTTTGCTGAGGAAGGATTCATGCGAGCCTCAGGTGATGCCGGCGCGTTCGAGAATGCCCAGCGATACGCATGGGAAGCCCAAGAGAAGTCTGGTGATACAAGTCAACATCTACAAGCAAACCCCACAGCAGGAGAAATCTATCGGAAGAAGGAGAGGGAAGAGGCAGAGGCAAAGCGTGCCGAACGAGAGAGACTACTGGCCGAGAAGTACGGTGGAGACCAGAAGGCTATGCCGGCTGCTTTGCGCAATATGGCCATTACCGAATCCGAGACGTTTGTCGAGTACGATGAGGCTGGTCTGATCAAGGGTGCGCCCAAGAAGGAGGCTAAGTCCAAGTATGCCGAAGATGTGTTCATCAACAACCACACTTCAGTATGGGGAAGCTGGTGGTCCAACTTCAGATGGGGCTATGCTTGCTGTCATTCATTTATCAAGAACAGTTACTGTACTGGTGACGAAGGAAAACTGGCATGGGAGGCGGCTGAACGTCAACGAACAGGAGCCAACCTGGTCCAGGATGATGAGGATGAGACAGAAGAGCCTTGGAAGGATGATGCAGAGAAGAACAAAGAGGACGAGCAGCCACGCAAACGGACAAGGGAAGAAATGATGAATGGCGTGACAGAAGAGGAGATGGATGAGTATAGGAGGAAACGAACGGCGACGAACGACCCAATGGCGAAGATGCTGGGCAAAGATGAACTTTTGACATAGCGATGCTTTATTTACGTATAATTACAATACTACCACATAACACAGAGGCGTCAAATAAGTAGCGACACTGGACGTGACACACAAGCATTCACAGCAGATATATAATAATGGGTCGAGGTCGTGATTGGATTCATGTACACAGGTGGAGAGACACCGGGAAATTTTTGTTTGTCGTTATCCGGTGAAATCATTCCATTTTTTATCCTCTGGCCAACGCCGCAAGCTATGAAGAGAATTCCCCTTCCCATGAGTGGTATTCCATCACCAAGTGCCCTAGACAGGGAGAAACCTTTTTTGCATTTTAGGTTGCATTTACTCCTCGTCCTCGTCGTCCTCGCCACCCTCACCGCCCTCGGCGGCCTTGGCCTTCTTTCTGCGGACACGGCCGGGACGGCCACCACCAAAGGGCGAGGTCAGAGCAAAGTCAATGTGCTTCTGGGAGTCGAGACGGACGATGAAAGAGGGAACGTTGACGATCTGCTTTCCGACTCGGATGTGACGCTGGCGGATCAGGACACGGGCGTGGTGGATAGACTTGGCAAGACCGAGCTTCCAGACACAGGTCTGGAGACGGCGCTCAAGGAAATCCTCAATCTTAAGAGCCAGGACGTAATCGAGCTTCATGCGGGACTCGTCAAGGACACCGACACGGACGAGACGTCGAATGAGGGCATTGCCTTCGAAGAGACGCTTGGGGTCCTTCTCGTCGAGGGTAAGAAGCTGACTGTAAAAATTTGTTAGAAAATCTTTTTCTCTTCTTGGTCGGCGCACACAAAAAAGTGCACAAAGTTTCACATACCGGGCAGCACGACGGATCTTGGACAGAGTCAGACCGACTCGCCAGACCTCACGCTTGTTGCGCAGGCCATACTCGCCGACGAGCTTCAACTCGGAGTCACTATTGTTATTCGGTCAGTCTTTCATTCACATACGACTTAAACAGAGACAAGCTCATGTTCAGTGGCCGGTGATACTGACAGTCGGGCAGACTCGAAGGGTCGGCGGGGGACACGGGAGGTCTTGGAGTGGGCGCGGGGAGGCATCCTAAAGACTTTGTTAATTGATGCACTCTTGGTGATGCACTCGTGGTGGCGGTGGTATACTCACTTGACTTGCTCCTTGGGTGTTCTGCGGGAGTTGAACTTTCTCACAAGATGCGAATCTTGTCAAAATGTGCGGACAGAAATTTGGCTAGAGGTCACGTGTGCTAGCTGCACATGAACCCTAAGAAAAGCGGCAAGAACGGGCTGGCCCCACCCACAATCGCCCTTGCCCTACTGAAGGTGGGAAAAAAACTTTCGGAAAATCTGAGGTCCCGCTCCCACAAGGCCGCCTTCGAGAAATCCACAACACCAAAGCGAAGGACTTCACCATCTCTTTCGCCAAACCACGACTACTAACCCCAACCCGACCGGTACCGGCATATCACATTCGAGATGGGTCACTCCTACGGAAAGAGAGCGGGCACCCGCGTATGTTCAACCACGATTCCCGCGAAAAATGATATTTTTCGACGACGTCGGCATATGAGACTGACGATGTGAATTTTTAGTATGCCTTCAGCCGGGACTTCCGCAAGAAGGGTATGATTGCCCTGAACACCTATCTCCGACAGTACCGCGTTGGTGATATCGTCGACATTAAGGCGAACGGTGCCGTCCAGAAGGGGTAAGCAGAGCTCCCCTTTACCATGATGCGACAATACACGCGAGATTGCGAGACTTGGGACGCTTTTTTGGATGAATTCCTGTGGGCATTGGATTAGGAGGGCTAACACAATGGCTTTGCAGTATGCCCTTCAAGGTGTACCACGGCAAGACTGGTGTCATCTACAACGTCACCAAGTCTGCTGTCGGTGTCATCATCTACAAGCAGGTGAAGCACCGATACATCGAGAAGCGAATCAACGTCCGAATCGAGCACATCCAGCAGTCCCGATCTCGTGAGGACTTCCTCAAGCGAGTCAAGGCCAACGCCGAGGCCAAGCGTGAGGCCAAGGCCAACGGCACCGTCGTCCAGGTCAAGCGTCAGCCCGCTGGACCCCGTGAGGCTCACACACTGTCGCTTGCCGACAACCCTCCTCAGACCGTCACTCCTCTCCCTTACGAGACCACGATCTAAAAAGAAAAGATATCACGGGGGGTTGGTGGTGGTGCTGGCTTCTTTTTTACCTGGGGGTATTGCGTCCGGATGGGAAACTCTGCATGGCAAGGGCTTGCATTTTGATGTCCATAGGCAATGAGACCAAAAAAAAAAAGACATCGTTTGAAGTATCATCTGTTTGTATTCAAAGATACATTTAGTGAATTGTGCCTGGTCCATATAGAGGAACGATGTCTACTTGGTGTATGAATGAAATGATGGCTCTCCCATGTTCATTCTGTATGATGACCCAGTATTATTATTAAATTCTCAAGCGCTGGGTCTGCACTTGCGCGGCACTCTGTATAGTCAAGCCAGTACTCTATATGGAGTTACAGTATGCTGTTTTATGTGATGTATATGTGTGGTTTGTGCTTGGTGGGGCTGCACTCGCGAGATACTCTTCACAGTCGAGCCAGTCTGCTGTTTTGTTCTGCCCAGTACTCTATCCAGTCTGTACAGTTCTGACAGTCTGTCCAGTATACTGGTGCGGTATGCTGTTTTGTGCTGTTTTGGTGTGTTTTTTGTCTGTCGTTGATAGGGGGTCAGGTGCGGGCTAGACCTACCCTATACCGTCCGGATCCATGTTTTGACGGTCAAGTAAGTATCTATGTTTGATAGCTGGGTTATGCCTTCAGGTTTGAAACAATTGATGCTTCTATATTATGAGTTATCATTCTGTTGTGAGATATCTCGTGGATTTATATTTATACTCTGAGGATTATGTTCAAGTTGGTTCTGTGCTGTCAGGTTCAAATCCAAGCCTTTCCAGGTGCCCCGAAAGCCTCCCTCTTTGGCGGTGGCGGCGACAGAATCAAAGTCAACCAGAAGATCGAGAGAATTTGATGGCTGCCATGTTCGCCGTGTTTTAGTTCGGATCCTCAGAAGAACGAGCTATTATATGAATCCAAAGACGCTAGGTTACACAACACAGTACGAATCAGATCTAGGCCCCTTTTTCAACACACACTACTAGCACTGTACTGTGTAACCATTCGTCTTCCATTCTTATAGAAAAGGCACATATTTTTAGCATTACTGTTGATACTTCTAGGGCTGTTTTTGGAATACATGGATCCCATTTCTTGGTTGTTACTAGGTCACAGGTATAAAAAAGATTTTAGCATATCTATTGGTTACAAGTGTGTGTGTTTATGGAAAACTTTGAAGCTTGGGTGTCATTGATAGTACACTTTCCCTGTGTGAAAACAGAGCATTCGACTTCCGTGTCAATGCCTGTTGGATCAGGTCCATGGTGTCCTTGGTATGCTTCAAGTATCATTCTCTGAACCGCTACGTGCGTAATAACGCATGCTGAGTTGTGCGTTGTATTGCAAACATCAAGTGAATCATCGTCATTAGGTGCAAACATTCGCGTACGCGGGAATATCATGGATATCGCTTCGTGTATTCATTCTACAAGTGAGAGGATCTACACTGTCCGACTAAAGCAGCTACCATAGAAGACCTCAACCAAAAAAAACAAAAAACAAAAAAAACACCATCAACGCCTGCTCTCCTGATATAGTTGTTCCTAATTCATACTTTCGTGCCCGTCTGGTCTCCTCGCGTCTAAACTCGGCCATTCTCTACCAAATTAGACACCCATGGTGAAATCGTGCTCGATACCAGGTGTCACACTGGCCATGAACTAGACATGAGTTAGCAAATCGAGGACAGCAATGGAATAGTGGTAAATATACCTTGAGGAAAACAACCAGATATTGGTCCACTCGGATAGCAACCTCGTGGTCATCAATCTCGACCTCCTGTACCTCCTCCCACTCATCCTTGTCCGCCGCCTCTTGAGCACCCTTAATGTCCAACTTTCCAATCTCGTCTACCAGACCTTCCATACCAGAAGGTGCCTGGCTACTACCGGCGCGGAGCTTCTCACGGCGCAGACGGAGAGCGGCATCGGCACGGTCAAGTAGTGTCTTCATGACTGAGGCATGCTTACAAGGATGCACAGAGGCCATCTTTATGTTATTCGCGAAGAAGGGGAAGTCCTCAAGTGTCACTGTCTTGTCTTTGTAATCACCGACAATATCCTCTGTCATGTCGGTAGGAGGAAGAGGCTGGCCGTTGGCGAGATAACCTGAAAGATACAGACGTGGTGTTCGGTAGTATGGAGAGTACATAATGTAGAGAGTGTATGTGCGGTGAGCGCTGATGATACTATTAGTAGACATTCTTGACATGTGAGCTTCATCACATACCTATTCTTGGAATCGGCTCCAGGATCGCGGATGATAGCCTCATCATCATCCTCATCTTCCATATCAGGAATCTCATCATCCTCTACAACCTCTCGATCACCGACATTTCCGGAATCATCCACTGTCCTCACCTCCTTGACCTTTAGCGGCTGGGAACTAGTGAGGCCACCAGTCCTTAACCAACCATCCTCGTCATCGCCAGTAGCGCCCTTGAAGTCATCCCCGTCGTTGACGAGAGCTTCCTCATGTCCTGCATCACCAGCAAAGTCGTCGTTTAGACGTCGGTGGCAGGGTACATTGCGTGTGACGAGGAACTGCTTTCCGGGAGGAAGATGGCTCACTCGACGCTCAGGAGAGTCGGCGTCGCTCCAAGACCAAGTCGGGAACTTGTATACGAGGTAGTCTCCCGCTGCGAGGAACTCTTCCGGTGTGATTTGACCCGTCTGGCGGAAGGTTGACTTGTGAGATACGGGAGTATACCGATCCCGGAGGGTATTGACAGTTGAGTATATGTAGTTCATGATGGATGGTATCGGCTCGTTCGCTCGATAGATGTGATGCCTCTCGATGTTCAAAAAGTCGAGAGAGGATAGGCTTGGCGTAGAATGGACTCAGAAGCTATATCGTTCAAAGTATGCGGGGTTGAGTTTCTGTACACGCTTGATAATGCAGGTTTTAGATGCAATAAGTGAAAGTTAAGAAAGAACGAAAAGTATGAGAGTATTTCGTTTATTTTCCGTCGCGTCTGCCTGAAAAGACCGGGGATGACTGATAAAGACAAATGAGTTAATGTGCCTAAGTAATAGACATTCACTGGTGAGGCGATCACATGGGAGGTGTATGCCTGGACCCCTCATTGGCCGTGACGTGTGAGACAGCCACTCAGAGCTTGTAGAGATTGATTGAAGTGGGTACTGAGCTGGGCTTATCTTATCAGCATGCACGTCATGTTTTGTTCACGTGTATCCCCCAAGACTCTCCTGAGCAGATGAGAAGAAGTCTGGTGCTTGAATCACAAGGGCAGGACAAGTACATTTAACGACAGTCAATAGATATATATATAAGATGATCAAGTGCTGTATTCGGAATATCGTGGTATTTCTTCTTCTTCGCAAAGACGACGCTCACGCCCCACTATGTAGAAGGTCAACTCAACTTGTCTATCACAATGAGAGGCTCTTGTCACATTACGATCCTCAATATACCAGATGAGCTTATATATTGTGCCAACCATATTTACATCACACTGCCACATGCCAAGTCTGGAATATTCCTATTTGATCTTTCAGTTGTTTGTTCTAGATATGACAATGCAGGCCCAAATGATCATAAAAATAAATTTAGTGTTTTTGCAGATGGGAGCGATGAGATATGAACGAGAATGGAATCTGCCTTGAATTCTCAAGATTTGGACAAGAAGGCCAATGTGAGGAGGTTTTATTGATAAATTGTCTGCAGAATGACAAGTAACAGAGCCTCTAGCAGCAACAGGGAGAACACAGGCGGGGTGCAGGGTAGGCTACTTGTGACAGTTTCAAGCCAAGATGTTTGGTGAAATTGAGTTGCATATTACGGCTTTTGAGGGAAAATGTCTCCATAAACGTGGAGTAGTATTTATTCTGTTGAGTACTACTCGACGTGGCTGTGATACTACCAGGACTCGATTTACTAGACGACAAAAT
>PVPY01000148.1:0-100144 GCA_002982035.1 Fusarium algeriense
CGGTTAACCTATATTCAAATACAGAGGAAGGGCCAGAAAGTTTTTTCTAGCTGCTCAAGGCACTACCTGGCGCGATCTTTATCGGTACCTAAAGGTACAAAGAGCTTAAAGACTTTCAGCAGATAAGCCGCTAAGATACAGTTGCTTAATGTAATTACAGCAGATTATGGTCCCCTATATCTTAGAGCTTACAAGCTTGAAATTGCAATAGCTGGCTTGATGTACTGAAGTAGCTAGCTGCCTTATAATTGGCTAGGATCTTAGCGCAGCTTATGTCATCAGGACATAACTTTCTGGCCCTGCCTCTGTAATTGGTGTTATAACGAGGGTAATTAGATGTAGGGTTAGTGTTGTCAGACTTTTGTCCTGTAATTTTATGTCGTCTTGGGCGGGGAGAGCGGAATATACTTTCTTCTAGAACAAGGTTCTTCTGAAGGTGTGTAATTGACGGCTGAGTGCAGTCAGCTCAGGCGGAGCTCGACTGTTGCTAGCCCTTAGACTGGTCTATGGCCATATCGTAATATATCATCGAATTGGATAATACCGTCTTTTTCCATGCCGGGTTTGATCTTATCTAAACCAAATGTCAATGATTTCAAGACTAGGATGTCTGATCGCAGCTGGAGAGTCAAGGATCAAGAAGTAACCAATACCTCAAATAGGTTCGATTTCAACATGATGAATACTTGTGATAAGTACTTATATGACAATATTCAATTTTCCAGAGTGTTTGTGTGTCTTGTTCAACCTAATTTTTAACCAGGACAGATGTTAGAACAGAGGAAGTAGCAATGTTAGTCTAAACTAGGTAGGCAGTCGCGCTGCAGTTTTCAGACATCACTGACTAGTTGAGACATCCATCTATATATATCTGCCATATAATATCCAGCAGAAATAAAAGAAAGAGTCATACAACTTTAATTATAGCAACCGATCTGCAGATACAAACACAAGGCTCTAGAGATCTAAACCTTCCCCGCTACATAGAGGAATTATATTCTGATTATTTCGGACCATTAGTATTCTGTGATCAAGATTGTGTAACGAACATGTCGCAAAACAGGGTTCGTTCATGTTCACCTAATAATACTCAAATAGAAGACTCGACTGAATCATGATTTCTCTGGTTTATGCTGAGAATTGTCTCATATAACCGCCAACCTATAGCTTAAACTACCTGCTTGACCTTTCATACTCACCACGAAACTGTTGCCGTTTGAGTCCTGATAGGTCCGTTTCACATTGCAACTCTGCGACAACTATCTTGACTAATTATAGCCCACGCCTTTGTTAACACCACTGTTTTGCTCTTTTCAGTGTATTCGTAAAGACCAAGTAGCAGAGGATAACAACAACTCAAAGGATAGTCGTATTAAGTGACCAAATCTTATTCAACTAATAAACAACATATCTTGACTTACATTCACCTCCAGCTCATATCCAACCATCATCTACTGTCCATAGATGTATGTAAACCCAAAACCATTCTAACTAGGTAGACACCCGAACTCCACCCTGATTACTGTCCTTGTTCGAGCGAAATAGTATTCTCGAATTAGGGACCACCACTGGTACTCATACCGATAACCGCCAGGGCCACGGCCAAGTCGAATGGCTCTGTCTATCCCCCTTTGATAACCAATCATAGTCTTCATGGTGCCGAGGCCGTCTTGTTGCCAGAGTCACCTGCTGAAGCAGCTTGGAAACCTCCGAAACCGCCTCCGTTACCACCCTGTCCACCTTGGCCGCCCTGACCACCGTTTTGACCTCCGTTCTGGTCACCACCTTGACCTCCGTTCTGGTCGCCGCCCTGGCCTCCCTGATCACCACCTTGACCGCCCTGACCACCGTTTTGACCTCCGTTCTGGTCACCACCTTGACCTCCGTTCTGGTCGCCGCCCTGGCCTCCCTGATCACCACCCTGACCTCCGTTCTGATCACCACCGACATCAGCAGCTTGGTCTCCTCCGTTGTTACCACCGCCTTGGCCTCCTTGGCCGCCCTGGTTGCCACCGTTCTGGCCGCCACCTTGGCCTCCGTTGTTGTTGCCGCCCTGACCGCCTTGGCCACCGTTGTTACCACCGTTGTTACCACCTCCGTTACCTCCGTTGTTGCCGCCATTACCGCCGCCGCCGCCTCCGTTACCACCGACAGTGATACGGATGCAGTCGTCCTGTGCTCCTCTCTGAGCAACAGGCATGAGGACAGGCTGATGGTTGGATGCGGCAGACATACTGCAGATACGGTAGTTACCAGCAGGTAGACCACCGTCAACCTTGGCAGTGAGGAGACCTTGGCCGTTACCGGCATCGTTAATACCCTTGAAGAAGGCAAACTGCGTAGGGTCCAAAGGCTGGGTAGGGTTCAGACTGTCACCAGTGTCCTGAACAGTAACGTGGGTATGACCGATGATGTTACCACCACCGTCAAGGTCCTGAGGAGCGGCATAGTAGGTGGTCGTAGCATTAGTGAATGAGCCAGGTGCAAAGTTGATAAACTGCACTGAGATATCAAAGTCTTGATTGGCCGCAATGTCGTCACCGTTTTGAGGTGATGTGAAGACTGAGGAAACCATTTTATTGGCAGCAGGAATCTTTCCCATAGCTGCGGAAGTCAGTATATGTGGAAATGGGAGAGGTCGTGATATAACTTACGAATACCGTTACATGAACCGTCTCGGTTTTGCTCTCCATTGGTGAGTGTCTGACCAGAGCAGAAGTTGATGAAGTTGTTGTCGTCCCTAGGTCTTGTTAGTCATCTTACCCTTCACGCATGCTGGTGTTGACTTACGTTGCAGAGGCAGCTTGCTCATCTGATCCGGGATTGTTGCCGTCTTGCTGCGAACCAGTTTGCACGGCGTTGGCTTGTAGAGTGTTGCCGCCACCGCCGCCGCCTCCGTTATTACCACCGTTGTTGCCTCCATTATTGTTGCCGCCATTATTGGCCTGACCGCCTTGGTTGCCACCGTTCTGGCCGCCACCTTGGCCTCCGTTGTTGCCGCCACCACCACCGCCGCGGTTGCCACCACCTCCAAATCGACCACCGCCGAATTGTCGTCGTTGGAGAGCGCGAGCCAGGGGATGTCTTTTTTGAACAACAGCAGCCTCTGTGATGGCAGAGATGCCCAGGAGAGCAACGATTACGCCTTTGACCTGCATTGTGATGACTTTATGTTGGTCTCGTTGAGAGAATGAAAAAAGGAAAATGAAGCCGAAGGCAAATACAATGCTGTATAAAAGTTTTCGAACGGTGCCAGACCAATTCGAAATAAAGAAAAAAAGAATGGTCACAGTAAAGTCAACTTGGTCTCAAAGGAACGAATGAAAGAAAGAGACACTACCAGAGCTGCAGAGAAAAGAAGATGGTACGATTTTGGGACGAAGGGACGAGGGTTTAAAGCATTGGGGAAAACTGGAGATGATGATCGGAAACGAAGTTGCCGAGAAAGAGGCTGGCTTTCATTATGACAATCCCAGACAATTCAACGTCTCGGGCTTGCACATCAGACCGGATGGCATCTGGGCGGTTGAAGGGGCCCGGTTCAGGGTCGAGACTCCATGATGACGGCTGAAGCGAGCAATAGTACCAAAGATCTATCTCTCGCTTGAGAGGCAAGGGGGCAGCGATCAAACTTGATGAGAAACACCAAGACAGAACATCGTGGAACCCAGTGACAGCGCTAACTGCGTAGTAGTTCTGAGACTGAGAAACGAAAACATGAGACAGAAGCAGAAGCAACCTGACGGCTTGGCCAAGGGGTCCAGAGATGCCTGTTTAGGCTGGACTATCAGTCAGTAAAGGCAGGTCTAGCTAGGCAGGCTTGGGATGGCAGAAAACTTAAGACTTCAATCCTAAGCGACAAAAAATACTTGGGTAAGTTTAAGATAAACTTAGCAGGCTCTTTGATTAGTTTATTTTTGTCCCCTAACTTTAGATCTTAAGTCTTCTGACACCCTGAGGGCAGGTCAAGACGATGGTTTTCAGGTGGTGTAACAGGGACGTCGGAGAATGTTAGTCAATTGTGAGTAGATAGAGCAGATTTCTTAGCGCTTGGCTAATCTTGGCGGACGGTCATATTCCCGAGAGCGATTGAGTGAGGAAAGGTCTAAGTTAGGAGTTGAGTGAGATTGGGAGATGAGATGCGGCTGCAGACGTCTCAGCCCGTGGCCCCTCCTTCCCTATTGGTATTCTGCAACTGGTTGTGCAGCCAATCACACTACTCGCTGACATGTACCTGCAGCTACTGCCAAGGGGGGGGTTGTAACGCCAGGCACAGCGTGTTTCGACCATTAAATGTCGAAACTCGGAGAGTGTCCACCCTGTAACGAAAACTCATCAACCAAATCGAGAGAACTTGATGAATAATAGACGATGCCCTCTCTGGGATGAGGGATGAAATATTCCCGTTGTCGACTTGGCTTGTCCACTACTACTACTAACTACGCCGTTATTCTCTCTGTTTCTAATGTCTAGGTTACTGATAATGCCAAGAATGGAACAATTAACGACCCTAGCTATATAACTATATCATATTGTGTGATATACGCTCTTGGACTCATGTCAACAAAGTTGTCTCAAGGAGAATGATTACTTATCTACATTGCCATACTTAGACACATTGAGTTCATTCTAGTCTCATCCAGACTTTTCATCAAGATCTAAGCTCCATCCAACCAGTTCTCATGACTGACAGACAGTTGGAGGCGTGTTGCAGATATGTCACAGACTAGCAATAGCATGAATGCCCTACATTGGCGTTGCAACCACGAGGTAGCATCAAAACACTGCCCTGTAACCGGACCTGTAACAATATCTCACTCAGTATCACGATTGTACTTTAAGCTTATAATATCGATAACACACTCTCGGCTTCCCCAAAGTTCCTGTTTCATCCGCTTTTTTGCAAAATCCTTCAACAACGGTTGAGTTTTTCGCTCGTCTCAGGATTGGATTGACATTGGATGAATCATCATCATGAAGCGAGCATGAATCATTCAGTTTTCGTAATCGAGATGATGTCATGTTTTGAAAGGCTATAGGGCATGATTGATTCCACATGGCATTTTGTGATCTTGGCATTGTCGGTTGAGATATCCCTAATAAAGCTCTGCAGTTAAGCATCAAAAGATCCAATAGTATAGTATGCTCAAGGAGCGCGCATTCTCGAGACCATAACATATTGATTCATAAAAGGCTATCAACTACAAAGTATTCAGAACATGACAATTCATACAAACGATAAATCACAGCTCTTCAGACATTTGCCTCTGTTCAACATCTTTGTAAGCCTCCACGATCTTATCCAACCAGGCAGCCATTCTGTAACCGGCCTTGGCAACCTGCTCCTCAATGACAGGGGCCGCCTTTTCAAAGTACTCGCCTCCGAGTTCCTGACCGACAATGGCATCGGGGCCTTCGGGCAGAACTGCAGATCCATGTTAGAGATGAGTTGCAAAGAGTGCTGTTGCTGGGGTAATTGCTAGGCTTACCATGTGTGCAGATGAGCGCATTGGTCTCTCGGGACCATTCAAGTGCCGTGCTGATCGGATCATTGAAGTCTAGATCCTTCAACCACGCGTGTTTCGCCTCTGCGAATTTGCCCTCTGATATCTCAACTGCAAGCTGGTTGGCCCAGTTGTTGGCGAGCTTGAATGGGTTGCCATGCAGACCGCCCAACAGCTTCTCAGCAATGGAGGTGTCCCAGACGTGGTGGAGGTTGAATGTGCGGCCATCGAATGTTACTAAAATACCATTCCCTCCCTTTTCGACATTTTCGTTATGTAGAGGCTGGTGAAGATCTCCGATAAAGTGAACGACGAACTTGGCGGCCTGGTTGCGCTGCCAGAAGGGCAACTGGGGCTCAACTGACTGCTGGGTGTAATTCTTGAGGGCGGTGATAACGCAACCATCGTCTTTGCAATCACGCTCAAAGTCGACATCACACTTCTGAGGCGGGTTATCATGAGCGTCGATGAAGTGGAAGGTCTTTGTGTATCGTCCCCAGTCCGTGTAGCGAATCGAGTCGGCCCATGAAGCTATTTTCGCGAGGTAGTCTTCTTCCTCATTGTAGAGAATATACTTGAGATGAGCCTCGGTGGTGTTTGCGACAAAGTGGCTAGCAAGATAAGCGGTGGTGATGTGGCCAAGACCTGTGATATGTGAGCTCATCAAAAACTAGTTTTTAGTAAACATGAACTTACTGCCCCAGGCAAAAGTGCTAGGCAAGTTGGCGAGGCAAAGCGTCAACGCGCCAGCTGAGAGGAGCTTCATCATGACAGAATGAGGGCGGTTGCTGGGTCTGAAGCTATGGAATGGGATATGTTTATCAGTCACAAAATAATATGTCAGAATAAAGCTTCAAAGAGGGAATGCAGAAGTTAAAAAGGAAACACGATTAAGCTCGAGTTAAGAAGAGGCGAGTTCTAGATTGGATCAAAGCGTCTGAGGCTGGAGAGCTGAGCGCGAAGCGGTTGGCTAAAGGCTGCCTACGTTTACGTTAGTCTGGAGCATGATTGATAGTTGCTCATGAGTTGTCAGGGGTCTAGCTGGATAGGCAAGCTTATGGCGAATCATGATGGGCATGTGCCGCTCTACGGTGAAACATTGAAAGTGGCTGGCAAGAATGGGGCTGAGTTTTACTCTAGTTGGAGAGCTGAATGTGATAGTTTATTACAAAAACAGACAGTAGAGTTATGCTAAGCCTCTATGAGCTGCAGCAGCAGTAAGAGGCCAATATGAGGTTTAGGTTTATATAGTTGCTCAAATGGCTTTCAAGTGCGGATATCATGATAAGATTCAATCGGCCTCTTATCGGAGATAGACCCTGCATCTCACCTCACCTA
This sequence comes from Fusarium algeriense, assembly GCA_002982035.1. NCBI lineage: Eukaryota > Fungi > Ascomycota > Sordariomycetes > Hypocreales > Nectriaceae > Fusarium > Fusarium algeriense. The sequence continues at coordinate 6,843 of PVPY01000148.1, forward strand.
CAGACTCACACAAAAAGACTCACGCGCCTTGGAATGCCTGCGAGTTCTCCATATTTTAGCTCACAAGATCTCCAAGCCCAGTGCGTCACTTTGAACGATAAGCGCTCCCTAACTAGCCAATACACGATGACCAGTTACCAAACGACGCGCCGATAAGACCTCCACTGCCAAACCCGACAACGGGACCTGGGGTTTTCTTATCAGAGTCTGTGTCTGCAGTGCCTGGGTTAACCGTTGTTCGTGGAACTCTAAACTTTGATGCTTGTTGAATATTTTTGCTCTATTTTATTCTTTCTTGTCTTTAGCGCGCGACGACAAGATCAACTCTCTGAATCTTAACTGAGTTTCGAGTTAAACTCTGAATCAGAACCTCTTTTGGAATTGGATCTACATTTACTTCCTACACTTACTTGATCCTTCTTTGTCGCTAACTGCCCTCGTGATACCCACCTTTGTCGCACCACCTCCTCTTCTTCTTCTCGGTCTACCTTATCTAAACCTCTGGTCATTCTTCTCTCGATTTACCAGCTTCAACTTCTACGACGACGATGCCACTGTTGGCTTCAACCTCAATTGCCGCTGCGGCGCATGCGTTACCAGTCACGTTGGCTCTGTCGGGCATTTTTGGTAGCATCAGCTTGACTTCTTGGATATGTCTCCTCGTGCGTCCCTCTCTCTCGTCTCATTCGCGCGTCCTTGTGTTGCATTCGAATTTGCATTCACGACTGCATGCGCGAACCTTAATTCCACCGTCTTGGCTGACCATTTTCTGCAGTTACCCCAATTGTTCGCCAATTACAAGGCCAAAAGCGCCGACGGCCTCAGCATGGCCTTTCTGGTCGTATGGCTCCTGGGCGACGTCACAAATCTAATCGGTCAGTTCTCATTCCTCCACTGCCCAAAATCAAAATTTGTCTTTGGCACAGAGACAAATGCCATTGCTACGCTATTCTCTGACGCCTGATCAAAAATTTTTGACATCGGCTAGAAGTGGCTTGCGGCTACGCCAACTTTTCAGTTGACTAACTTTCAATTCCAGGGGCCTTGTTCACTCATTTAGCTCCCACCGCTATTGCCCTGGCAGGATACTTCTGCATTGCCGATATCGTCTTAATCGGCCAGGCCGTCTACTACAACGCCCTCAATGCCCGTCGAGCGAGTCGCGCCGAGCAAGCTCGATCAAGTGATGCTACAGAAGAGTCTCCTCTGATCAATGGATCCCGTAGGCGAAGCTCTTCTTTTGGCCTCCCTGGGTCTCAGCGCCGCCGTGCGACACATACCGAGTCCTCAATGGATCCATTGAGGAAGATTGTGACGGGCGAAGACGAGACCCCCGATACCAAGCCTTGGCTTCACAATACCCTGAGCCTGCTCGCTGTATACGTCATTGGATTTGCTGGCTGGTTTGTCTCGTACAAGGTCGGTGCTTGGGAGAGTGGTGACCCTGGTACCCCCGATGCGCCCGAGGAGGCCCAGAGCCCAATGGAGCTTGCTGGACTTATTCTGGGCTACATCAGCGCGGCACTCTATCTCTGTGCTCGAATCCCTCAGATTATCAAGAACCACCGGGAAAAGTCATGCGAAGGTATGTTAATCCAGTTCTAAATAGTTGACGAGACTAACAATCTACAGGCCTCGCATTGCTTTTCTTTATGCTCTCAATGAGCGGAAACCTCACTTACGGTCTCAGCCTGGTAGCCTATTCCCAAGACAAGAAGTATTTGCTTAACGCACTTCCTTGGTTGCTTGGTTCTCTGGGTACCATTGCTGAAGATCTCATCATCTTCGTCCAGTTCCGAATCTATTCCAACGATGAACGAGAGAGCGCAATTGAGCCTTAGTCAACGATCGACTCGATAGGATATCATCAACTTGAGACAAATGGAGAGAAGTTCCTTGGAGGGTCTAATGAGCATGAACTGGCGTTTCATTCATTTATATGCATGGTATTTGAGAAATATGTTATGTGGCGGGTGAAGCTTGAATACGCTCACAATTACTGGTACATCCTCGGGATAGAGGTGCATGACATATGGTTTTGGTTTGAATTATAGGTTTTCGGAGGGTTTTTTTTTTTTTTTTCGTACTTACCAATTCAATGAGTCTTTTAACATGTGTTTTGTCAGTCATTAAATGTTCTAGATGCGACAATTGCAAAATTAAAGCCTGCAATTCGACGACAAACTCGACCCATGAATGCATTCTCATGCCATGGTGGGGTTACACTGTTGAATTCGGCGATTCAGCTCCGATGACGGGGTCGGAACTTTGGCGGGGTTATAGACTGCTCGGTGCTTTCACCTTAGACTCACTCGCCTCAACGCCAAAATTTAAACACCAGCAACCTCCCAACGTATCTTGACTCTCTTGACCTCTTCTCCATCGAGAGTCTCTCGTTGTTTATATCTCATACATACACGAACAATGGCCTCTCAATTCCCTACCAAGAAGTGCGGTATGTCACCTTCAACATTCCCCCTCCATCGGATTTCGCACCACCATCACTCCCATGTTAATGTCTGTATGCGCATCAAACATCAAGACTGACTCATCTATAGGTGTTCTCGGCGCCACTGGCTCTGTAGGCCAGCGCTTCATCCTCCTCCTTGCTCAGCATCCATACCTCACCCTCCATGCCATCGGTGCCTCATCTCGCTCCGCCGGCAAGAAGTACAAGGATGCCGTGCGATGGAAGCAGGCCGCGCCCATGGGCGATATTGCCGAGATGGTTGTGAGAGAGTGCAAGGCTGAAGAGTTCAAGGACTGTGATGTTGTTTTCAGCGGTCTCGACTCTGATGTCGCTGGCGATATCGGTATATCCCTCTCCCATATTACGTCATGGTAATTAATCACTAAATGTATGCTTCCGCAGAGCTCGAATTCATCAAGGCCGATATTCCTGTCTTCTCTAACGCAAAAAACTATCGTCGTGATCCTCTCGTGCCCCTCGTTGTTCCCACCGTCAACCTCCCCCATCTCGACCTCATCCCTCATCAGCGCTCTGTTCGCTCCCTTAACAAGGGTTTCCTCGTATGCAACTCCAACTGCGCCGTCATTGGTCTCGTCATCCCCTTCGCCGCTCTCCAAGCCGCCTTCGGACCTATCTCTACCGTCTCCATCGTTACTCTACAGGCTGTTTCTGGTGCCGGCTACCCTGGAGTCTCCAGCATGGATATCATTGACAATATTGTCCCCTTCATCTCTGGCGAGGAGGACAAGCTCGAGACTGAAGCCCGCAAGATTCTCGGTCGCATTGACGACAAGGGCACTGCTTTCATTGAGCAAGAGGGTCTTCGTGTTTCCGCCACTTGCAACCGTGTTCCTGTCATGGACGGCCATACTGCATGTGTCAGCTTGAGCTTCGAGCGTAAGCCTGCCCCTTCAGCTGAGGAGGTTCGCAAGGCTCTTCGAGAGTACAAGAGTGAGGCTCAGGCTCTCGGGTGCCCTTCAGCACCTGAACCCGCAATCAAGGTCTTTGGTGATGATGAGCCTGACCGTCCTCAACCCCGTCTGGACCGCGACCTTGGCCGTGGATACACTGTCAGCGTTGGCCGTGTTCGTGAGGATGAAGCTGGCATCTTTGACATTAAGTTTACTGCTCTGAGCCACAACAGTGAGTCTTGCATTACACCCTGTGGGAATTCTTTTCATGCTAACTGTTTCAGCCGTCATTGGTGCCGCTGGTTCATCGATATTGAACGCGGAGGCCGCCATCCTCAAGGGTTACATCTAAGCATACAGGGTAAGGGGGTTATGGTTATAAAAGTCGGGTTTATAAAGATAAAAATAGACACTGGAATTTTATTTGGAGTTCAGCACACTTACTGCAACCACTGCCATGTCACCTCATAAAACAACTGTAAAACTGAGAAGCATATAAATTGCTAATTATTCAAGATCGTCCGTAAAGTACATACAACAGCCGACCATGAGGGTATATCTGATCTATTCCTATCCCGGCGCAAGTGTTTTAACACCAATCATGCGCGACCCATTGACTATAACCGAATTCAAACATGTGATGTTCTAAAGTCCCGGTAATCCATGCTGTGCTCTGTATCCCAGGCCACTAGCTACCCATCCATTACGCCAATAATAACCAGAGAACTCCAAACGTATACAAACAAAACGCATGTCATATGGCTCACCGCCCATGATAAGCTGGGTATCTGTAGCGTCATCGGTTGCGATCCTCGGGAGAGGGGGACCTTGCCCTGCCAAGGCCATTGGAGAAGATACTGAGCCAACCATCCTGTCGGCTCCATCGAGAAGATCGGGGGTCAGTGGTATGTAAGCCTTGCTCAAGATCGGATTCATGATCATCAGAACGAGAGCCAGATCCCTCTGCAATAGTGCCCTCATCATCGTCTTCGTCATCACTTGAATCGTCGCGATATGGTTCATAATGCGGCTCAGACGATGAGCCATGAGCAAGAGATCGGACAACGTCACCCTTGCAAATGGGGCAAGTTCGTCGGCGAGTCGTCAGCCAGGGAGTACTATGGATTGTTAGCAATTGAGCCCGATACGCAGTAGAATATGGAACACTTACATGCACTCAACGTGAAACTCGTGACCGCACGGGAGGCTCATGACCTGGCTCACCCCGTCGACGTATTCTTCAAGACACACCACACACTCGACTTGACGTCCCATATACTTCCTCCATTCAGCAGAAAACCCACCCGAACCCTTCTCGCGCTCAGATCGAGCATTATTCCTGGTTGGGTTTGAGGGTGTTGGGATGGCGTCACTAGATCGCGTTTCTTCCTCGGGAGCACCCGTTGAGCCCCGTGATCGAGGTCGTGGTCGTGAAGGAGATTCTTGCAGCAGAGGAGTGGTTGGTGTCGGAGCGGAGGGTGAAGGGGTTCTCGGTGTCAAAGTCGGCGATGGGGCGACTGTATGAAAGGTGCGCACGGGTAGGCGTTCAACGACTGACTTCGGAGCTCTCCAGCGCCTTCGGCGAATTCTGGCGCGTAGGATTAAAAGGGCGTATACGAAACTGAGAGTGACTAGCGGGCTGATGACCAGTACGAGAAGCGTATCGAAAAATGGGCTAGCATTACTCGTGGGGGTTATGGTGACCCAAAGTCCGTCATGTGCGTTATCGTCAGCTTCATTGGGTTCACCCTGTCCATCTTCGCTTCGGACATGGGAATTGTCGACCACAATATCCTCATCCTCCGTCAGAAATTCAACCAGAATTTCTTCTTCATCCGGTGTAGGATCCTCGTTGCTCGTACGATCGCGGATAAGAGAAGCCTTGGATGGAATAACAGGCTTAAACCTTCTAGATCCAGGATGCTTCCAATCGTCATAATTGTCCTCAGACAAGAGAGGGCTTCGTATCTCCTTGGGTGACCCTCTCACAACCTTGTTCTTTCTGGTGAATGTTTTTCGGGAATATCTGAGCGCTGTCTTTCGCTTCTTAGAAGCTGGCTTGGTGGATCGTTCTTCAATTTGGTTGCCGTCGGCAGATCGTCTATCATGGGTTGAGGCGGTAATCGTGGACTTAATGCCTTGCTTGTTGTGCTTCTTCGACTTAGGACCCCTTTGCACTCGGAGAACAGGATTACCTTGGTTGTCCAGCGTATCCTCGATAAAACTGCCCGGTTGCGTCAAGGCAGACAGCAGCTGCGCAGTCGTACGAGCAGTGAAAACGGAGGGAATAGTGACGTTATCAACTTCAGGCCCATGCGCAAACATCTGAATCAGAGGACCGCCTTTCTGATTATCACCAACAATAACAGCAAGAGCACCTCTTCGCTGCGCCCACATTACTTTGTCGAGAAAACCGCAACCGCCTCGCATTAGTAGCGCCACTTTGCCGTCGATTTCGGAATGGTCATGCATCTCAGAGACATGGCTGGAGGTGGTGTGACCATTGCCAGCGTTAGGAATAACGACTCGGCTTCGCTTGGCGCGTGCAGAAGTGAATGATTTAGAAGTCGCAACAGAAGGGACAGCAGCCCTCAAGGCCTTGTGCAAAGCAACGGCTTCTGCCCTCTCATTCCATCCTGGTGTGTCGCTGCAGCCCAATTCGCCAGTACCGTGTATGAGAGCATCCTCAGCGAAACCACTGCCCACCCATAACTGACCACTAAGACCACGGACAGCGAGTCTGGGGCCAAAAGCGGCGGGACGGGCGGCAAAGGAAGTGCTGTTGTCGTCGGTCAAGCTGATGGCAGCATTTGGTGGAAATAATGAAAATGGGGTGTTGTAGTACATGGAGTTCCATATGGACTTTTGTAACTTTTCTGAATCATCATCCTTCGACCGTGACTGAGACGACTTGGAGCCAAGCTTTTGTTTGGACCTGAAGTTACCAGCGGGGTAATCGGCGTAGGCGGTACGAAGCGAGGATGATATAGCGCGACAGAAGAGTAGGAGAGAAGCTGTGATAAAGAGTATAAGAACAAAAACGCGCGGAGGACGCATTTTGAGCGACGGTACAAAAACACAATTCTCCAAAAAGGTGAATGGAGAAGAGGAGGAGAAAGACAAAAAAACAAGAAGGAGGAGGAGCAAGATAAAAGAGAAAGAGAGGTTGGTGTTGGCGAGCTGAGCTGATGTGTGAGTGAGTGAGGGAGGTGACCTTGGGTTTGGTTTGGGCTTGGGGTCACTCGGAGATATACCAGTCAAGTACATGAACCAAAGACGTCACCTCGGGTCTAGGCCGATCATGCGTTGGTCGCTCCCTTTTGGACAAGGAAAGAAAGGAAGTGAAGCTCCAATGGGAATACTCGAAGACGAGGGAGAGAGAGAGAAGCTATGGCATGACCCAGATGAGGGTTTTATGATAAATCCAAAGAACAAGAGACCAGTAAGGTATCAGTTGCCAGGCAAACGAAGTTGGAGAATAAGGAAAGAAACTTGATGTCAGTGTGGCTGATTGACTGCAAAGTAAAAAACTGCCCAGTCAGAGGGATCGATCTTACAAAGTAAAAAAAAGACTTTAATCTCTCCTCTTGGCTAAGAAAGTGGGAAAAGAGCAGCTCATAAAGTTACTAGAGTACCATTTCTCTGCGTGTTAATGACGACAAAGACAATGCATTCGAATCCATCCATGGAAGACAATGGCTGATGAGAGGGGGAGACATAGAGACGCACGCGGCATGGTGCCGTAAGTGGAGGTTTCTGGGCGGGGGTGACCTGGAGGCTAGAGCTGTGAGCGCTGTAACCGGCAGCACCTCAACCCCTGTCTTGTAGGGTGTCTTTGGCTTCTAGACTTTAAGAGAGCTTTCCTTTTGGTCATTAGAGGAGAAGCATTGATGCCACCCAACAACGTCTCAGGATCAGTTGATCAGATTATAAATGGTAAGGGCTTTGGGCTATATTGAGACACATGAGTCAAAGGTCAAGTCTCTTAATTCAACTGAGACTTGAATGTTCAAGCCGAGACCAACATCATTCACAGAAAGGCATAATAAACAGAGAGACTAACCTAACTCAACTCAGCTGGACAACTCCCGTGGGTCTCTGTCATGATCAGGCGCCCTTCAATACCAGGGTCTCTTGGCCTCTCACTCTGTTCTTCTGGTGGTCACGTCACGTCACGAAACAGCCTCCACTCTCTCTAGCGCGGCCTACTCCACTCATATCGAGAGCTAAGCTCTAGTAAATATTTGGGGTAAACTTGACGCCTCAAAGTAAATCACCTTGTTCCTGAGCATCAACCGCAAGCGTAAAGTCGTGACTCGAGGCTGCAAAGCCTTGAATTAGTTACTGTGCAACAAACCAACAAATTTGACCTATCAATTTTGTTGGTTAGGAACAGAGAATTACACATTCTAGGTCAGGTGCAACGTCGTAATGTAATTGATAAGTCGCGTGTTTTGTTTTGCTGTCGGTGAAACGGTCGGCTACGTCCATTCTCCATGCTCCGTGCATGAGACGAGATGATGTGGTTGTTTCTCGGAGCCTCTTTTCTCTTCTTGACTAACGACTTTAGCTTCTGACACGTGAGAGCGTCAGGTGAGTCCCTTCAATCAGAACACAATCATCAAGCATAAGCCATATTTTTCTTTCTAAGCTACCAAATGTTCTAACGGCGGAGCCATTCAAAAATACGCAACCTCCAATGATCAACTCTCAAAGTGCTTGCGCAACACAAGATACGAATACACCAATCAAGATCGTATAAAGACAACTTGAACAAAGAAACCCAGGCATTTCTCCCTATCTCGTACCTGATCTAAATCTAACCCTTGCCTCGGCAACGTAACGGGTCTGCAGATGCAGGTCCACGTTTCGTTTGGCCTTAAAATAGATTCATTGTTGATCCCCTTGGACAAAGCTTTTCGAGCTCCTCACTTATCCCCAATCGAAGGGTTGAAGGGCTGGTTCAGGTTGAGATCAACAATCCCTTTGACAACGAGGGATAATACCAGAGTGAGTCAATTGTGTCTATAGACCAAGTTTAAGCTTGTATTCAACTTAAAGTCATGACTTAGGATCTGTCCGGCTTGGGGATCGCTTCATCGGCGTTACTGCTATCTAGCCTTAGAGTCCAAGGGATTGCCAAAATCGGTCGTGTAATTGTGCCACCACCGCGATCTGGTCAAACATGGCGTCTTGATCCATGCCACTTGGCTTGCCCGCCGCATCCAGGCACCGAATTCAGTTTTGCAATTCAGATCGTATTGATTTTTGCTCAAATTGTATCCGTGCGTCTATCCAGACTTGTAATTCTGCCTTATACCACCGGATTTGGGGAGGCTATGCTATGATATTCATCAACTTCATCTAACCTTTTCATTAGTCCGCGCGTTTCTGTTTCCAATGCGTCTATTTGAACTCCATCCTTATACGTCACTGTTTACCCAAAAGATCGATATCCGTAATCAACCGTCGCCCAAAGCAATACCACAAAACAAGGAAGTGAATGTTACGCTATATCCAATCATCATATGTGAATCATTGTCTCGGCTCACAACCTCGATCCAATCCGTTGGTTGTATCCAGGCTTAACTAAGCTTCTGGCTGGAGCACTCCGTCCGACCCGATCACCTTGCCAACATCCCAAGCCCTCTTCTCTCCAGCTTTGGACCATTGCACACTTTCTGCTGATTTTTCATCTGCACCACTCGCACGCTGTATTTGCTCGTCCGCAAAACCAGCGGCTCTTAAACGTTGTTCCTGGTTTCGTCGTAGCTTTTGGCGGTCTCTAAACGCCTCCACAGCATCATCCCAATCATTACCAACCTCGTCCTCGTCCATTTGTGTATCAGTCTTGGGATCGTACGTATTAGAAAATCGTCGATCGATACCCGAAGACCCTCCCACTGTTCCTCGGCCCCGGTACTTCGGGGCTGGTGCGGGTCCGATCAGATCTTCCATGGCATCCGATCCATCTTCTTGCTCCTCTTCCTTCCGTTTGCGGTCTTCCTTATCCAGAGGCGATCGATGTCGATGCTTACTCTTAGATTCCCTGGGCGATCGAGACCGTCGTCGGCGTGTAGGTGATCTAGACCTGTCTCTCTGTTTATGACTGCGACGATGATGACCTTCTTCTTCGGAGTCTCTATCTCTGCTTCGCGATCTATCGCGTCGTCTGTGGTCTCTTCGTGATCTGTCTGAACGTCTTGCTTCATCGTCACGCGACAGTCGACCATGTTGTCGCCGCTCGCTGCGTTTATTTGTGAAAAGGTCGTCTGATTTCTGATCGTGTTCGCGTCCATTCCTCCGATCTTTGTCGCTGCGTTTCGAATCCCGTCTTGAAGAAGGACCAGCCTCATCTTCACTTCTTGTTCGTTTCTTGCCGCCTAAAATGGCGTGAATATCGCCCATCTGCCGTCGCCTGATATCATGAACACTGGGGTTCGTCTTGCGGCGCTTTATTTCTTCCGTGCGCTCAAGATCCTTAAGCCGCGCCTTGGATTCAGCGGCCTCTTTGGCTAACAGGGCTTTGTTGTGATTGTCGGTGTCTTTAATGATATGTCGTAGAAATCGGGTGTTTGGTTTCATCATATTCGCAGGTCTGAAGCCATGTCAGCAACAGACTTGCCAGGGTTGGTGGGCATTTTTATTACTTCTTATTCGTACGATATGTTTCCATACCCATGGTTGAATATTTGAGAGAGCAGTCGCTTGCCTCCTGCGCCAAAAGGTCCGCAACATAATCGTCAGTTAAAAGCTCGTCGTTTTTGGACATGATTGGTCGTTTTTTGTGGCTCAGAGAATGCACCAATCGCAAGATATGTATATCGCCTAGAATTGCGCCAAAAAGAAGATTCAAGTTGAGGATGCAGCTCTTGTGTTTGGCTGAGGTAGAAGTACCATCCATTGATGTCAGCAGGCTTCTGCCTCTCCACACCGCCTAAAGCCTGCAGGGTTTCCACTAAACCAAATTAGGTTTCAAAGTAAACATATCCGCGTTCAATTATACACACTCAACTCTCCATCACGAACCTTATAATTCATTTTCTCGTCACGATACCACTGTGGCTACCAGTCAATACTCAGAATGGCTCAGCCAAACGTAGAAAAGGTCCTCGAAGATTTGAACAAACTTCAGGCATCTCAAGAAATCTCCATCATAAAGCTCAGTGAACCTATCTCAAGCTCAAAGCCTCGAGATGCCCGCCAACGAACCTCAGACGCATCAAATTCGGCCTTTGACGCGCCGACTCCCGCAAGTTTAACGGCTGATCTTGCCCACTACAAAGAATTATTTGCCAAATTACGCTTTTCATATGTGCAACAAGTCACCAAGGAGAAGTTCATCCGAGCTATTGTCGGCGATCCACCTATGATTGTCACAATGGAAGAGAACCTAGAGCTTGAGAAGGAAAACGCGGTTGCAAAGAAGCAACTCAAAGAGCTCAAGACAGAAGTGGCGGATATGGTGGCCGACCTAGAGAGGAGGGGTATCGAGCTGAGCAAGAAGTACGAGAGAGTGCAACTTGAAACAACAAAGTTGCACGAGATGCCTACGAAAATCGATGAGTTGGAAATGCGGATTGAGCAATTACGTACAGAGCTAGAGACTCCTGAAGGATCCAGCCCTAGTATGAACCTACCGCTAGCCAAAACTCAGGATCTTGTCAACCAACGCAAGCTTGAACAACAGGAACTCGCGAGAGAGCTGGAGTCGCTTCAAGCCAAGGTCCCCCGGAAAAGAAAGGAGGCTGAAAGACTCCGTATCGAATTGCAGCCTCTTGAGAACAAGCGCCAGAACAGCGCGACTGCTGCACGTGAGGCGAGGAGGAGAAAGGAAGCGGCTTTGGGTGGTGCAGCAGATGACCTAGAGGAGAGAGCTCGCTGGTGGAGAGCGAGTGAGGGTGTGTTGACGCAGGTCTTGGATATCAAGAACTAAGAGATGTAAACATGTATAGAGTATGAGATATCAGGATATGGTCGGCGTTGCGAGGATATGGTACACGGAATAGGGAAAGAGGCGTTTAGCATATGCAGTGCTGTCCGGTCCTAGTTATTGTTTTACTGGGACAGCTTAGTTAATGATTCAATGTTGACAATTTCATGATACATTACTTGCAATTCAATTCTTTGTAGACTGTCTAAGCTCTTATATAAATAAGTGCTTGTCGCTTTAAGCCTCGACCAGGGTGTTCACAGTACCATATGATTAACGATACCGAGACTGTGCTCCCATTTAAGATCGAAATACTGTCTTGAAAGTTCTCATTCTGATATGGCGGTGCTTTGCATCCAAATTGTCTATACTTTCCCACAGTCAACATGTATTTTTGGCCCTAATCTCAGACTCATAAGTCCATGTTGCCGTTTAAGATGTAGATATATTTGATACTTGTACGTATAATGTCTGCAGTCACTTCTATATGTCTCATCTCCGGACTTCATAAGTGGCCCGGAAGCTGAATATTCTGTCTTGATACCCCTAGGCCATGCATACAACCGTAGGTGATGCAAGGTTGTCATTTCCATAAACAATGGCAAAGTGTATACAGGAAAGACAGCGGAGAGTTGACGAAGCACGTAGGAAGGATGAAATCCGTGCATGGAAAATATCTCGAAACACTGGTCACGAGTTTCGTTAATGAGTTTAGACAAAGTGATAAGAACAGTTTGACATATTATGTCCACGACTACAGCTCTTATTTGAAGGATGGCTATCATAACAATGCCATACTCTTTAAAGAACTCCAGTGCCTTAAGTCTGAGGTATCTTCCGATAACAGAGGTAAGGTCATTGAGTTCGAGCATTGGCGTTGTCTCGTTGCGACGTAAAAAGGAGGCTATCTTGGTGAAGTGCTTTTTCGAATTGGCTACTAACAGCGGCGTATATGTGATTGGCTATATTTACATAGCCATACTCGCATTTTTGATCCCATAGATGAAAAAAATTCCATTTCTGGGATGAACTTGGCTCATTGTCCTCGTTCGTTACTGTCGAGCCTCCATTAACAACGCCTATATCTGGCCAGCCAGGGAAACATTCACGGATGTGAGTCGACTTGATATTAACACTGATATCTTGAAGAGGGACAGAGATTCTCTTTACAGTTAAGAAAAAACGGTCAGATACTAGAACAGAGTTTCATTTGATGCAACATATGGGATAATGCTCTGTTGCGGTGACACAGGATAGTTTAACATTTAGAATGGCTGTCTTACCAATACTGAAATGAAATATTCAACAGAAACTCAGAGTCTGCTTTGGATGCTTACACGTTTGAATTCTTGAGTCTTGAAGAGATTCTGTGTCAATGGACAACCGTTCCATCCTTAGTGAAACTTAGCTGATATCCAATGAGTCTATTAGAAGTTCAAAGCCATCTGCGTCTCCTCAATCGTTAGTATTGAATGATGTTAAATACGAATCATGAGGATAGGAAAATGCCGGGAATGATTTGGGTACCGCTGCATGTTCAAGTGAACTTGGATCAAAATCTCCCTCCTCGCCCAGATAACTATGATTCTGACCAGAAGTGTGTATTATGACATTCGCTGCTCTAGCGTAGTCTTATGATTGATCCTCCAGGACTATGACTATACGTTCTGCAAGAAATGCTACCAATATCATGATATTATACACCAGTGACAAAGCATCACTAAGTCGATGTCTTGCAATCGGATTATCTCAACAGATAGAGGAGATAACTAGGGATTCAATGACCCTTGACCATTATGACATGTAACTGATAAGACTATGGAGCATCTTTAATGACCTCCAACTAGAACATTGCAAGTAAACGATACCGAATCTTCACTAACTAGGACATTTCTGATGTATATATGCTCACTCGGGCTCCACTCAGGCTTCCTTGTAAAAAAAATCTTGTACCTGTCGGCCGACCGTATGGGTAAGCAAGTTGGAAGGGAAAAATAAGACAATTGCAGAGATTCACCGCCAGCATTCAAGATGGCTGACATGATGGCTTACAAGCCTGACGTTCATATCATGTAGCAATAAATAGATACCATGTGGATCCCTTCGTCTGATTGGGTTCCGTACTTTGCCAGCAGATCGGGTCAGCACTAAATAGATCTAAGGGGTCTTTTAGGGGTCTGAGGGTATCTTGTAAACACGCCGACCAAGCAAATATGATGGTAAGAAACCAATAATACTTGGAGTTCAAGTCAACTAGTGCTTTGATGAGCAAGCCATGATTACAGGCAGTCAGTGAGCATCAGACGATTGACTTGAATGTTCGGCCACATTTTGAAGCCCGGTCGGTGACTAAACCAATACGCGTACTTATCTGTAAGTTGCGAAATGTTTACGCGGGGAATAGCAAAGTCCGACCCGCATACGCACGCATACGGGCAAATCAACTGTGCGACAGTTGAGTTCAAACGCCGGGACCCGATAAACCAAAAGGCGTCCGTCTAGCAGCTGTCTCGATTATTTTGTCGGTCAAGGATACAACCCTCCATGGCCAAAGCCAAGGCCGAAGGGGGAACATTGGGCGAGCCCAAGCCCAGGGCGGCAAAGACAAGACATTTTTTCCAAGGCTTGGCTGCCTCTCATTCTCGGATTGTTCCACGTAAACAGAGTTTGGGAGGGGGATTTCGTATATCTCGGGTTTTGAGCCCATTCATGCACGTGCGCCCTCTCGACACAGCTCGACCTAACTAGAGCTCATACCCCTAGGGGATGGGATGGGCCCTACCCTACTGGTCGAATGGTTTTACCCGAAACAGGTTACATGTAGCGCACCGCCGATACGGCGTATCGAGGTAAGGAAGAGGCTTGGTTGACTTCTCAAGTGCCTTGGCTGTCGTGTTGTTACGTGGACGAGCGGTCTGAGCCTCTCTGTCAGGGAAATGAGAAACTTGGCTTAACTTAATGTTGCGCGATGGATGCTATGCCCATGTCTGAAGAGAAGTCTAACTGCGGGGTGTGTTCGGAAAGTGGTGGGAATCATTGGAAGAATTGAAGGAGTGTGGTTTCAATATGACAGGGACCCTGTTGTTCTGTGTAATTGCGGGTGCAACGTGAGAAGAGGAAGTGATGCTGAGGCTCGGACTCGGAGTTGAACATGCATACATACGAAAATGAAGTTGAGAGTGCTGGTTGAACTGCCGATCTGTGTGAAACCCTGGTTGTAAATCATCAAGGTTGATGTGTTTATGTTTCTTTTTCTCCACAGACCAAGGAAGCCAACAAGCTGAGATATTGCATAGATTACGTATTGGAGTCGATTCACGATAACAATGAGAAACGAAACAATCAGATGATATATTGGTAGCATCAGAGTTGGTATATAATGCATGTTGTATGTCCATCAACCATCCATCTCGTTCTTTCTCGCTCGCTTCTCTTCGCCGTGCGGCACGGGAGTTATGCTTGCCCGCTCCCGCATCCCGGCCCCACATCTGCACCGCGTGGCCGCCGCAGGTCGGTTCTGCCCCACATGTGACCTTTTGTGATTGTGTTTGTGATTCTGGCATGGAGAATCCCTTGTCGCTTAAAACAAATGCGGCGATGCGAAAACGCGTATCTTGAGAGGGAAAACCTAAATAATCCCTCAGCCTCAGATCATTGGGACGGATTCGGTATCCCGTTCTGCACTTGATGTGATCTGATAATTGACTTTTCAAGCCGAAGCATAAAGATCAAATGAGCTTTGTAAAGCATGCGGGTTGGTTGATCGGCACCTGGATTATCCCACGTAATACGCTTAGTATACGAATGCTACCTGGTTGCTGAAGCTCCTGCTAAATGTTCATGACCAGGCAAGGCGTAGTGCAATCTGATCTACTTGATCGGGATCGCGCAAAGATTTCTCTAGAGAGTCATGGCCGAACAAGAAGGAGGTCAAACCCTGATTCTATCGCACAAAGCATCCTAGAAGCATTATCCCCAAAAGGCAAACAATCAAAATTCTCTAGTAACACCCCTGCCCTGTGGTGCCCTGATGTGATGCGATGTGAATCGAATGTCTCTGACCTACCCCTTTCCATTACCATTACAACCACTTCCGTTTCGATCCATATCCCAACCCTAAGCCGTTCGTTGGCTGAGGCCGTCACCGTCCGTTAACCCCACTGAGCACCGGAGGGTAGCAAGACCCCGAAAGCCGGACTCTAGCTTGGGCCCCATTTTCCCCTGTTTCTGACTCTGACTCTGACTCTGATGAGATGAGAATGCGAGGTAGGATCTCCAACTCCGCACTCCGCGTCCGCGGAGCCCCAAATGCCCCGCGGACAATCTATTGAGTCCGTACCGCTCATACTGTACTACACCAACATAACAGAACAACAAAGACACCTCCTGACTATTTTCGCTTTTTGACAAGGATTTTTGACGCAATGAATAAATTTGTTGTAATTGAATTGTCAAGTGACGAGTTAGTTAGCAATAACGGCGGTGTTCAAACTTTGTTCTTTCCGTTGTGGCACAGTCCCACTGTCTTTTGCTACTGTAGCAGAGACTGGATGGTTGGTAAAATCATGATGATGTTGTAGTCGTATGTTGGGGGAGATGTTTTCGTCTTCTCGCTTACAGGATGAGTATGTATGTAGGTATTGTAATAGTTGGCGCTAGAGGGCGGTCGGTATCATCAGTAAGCGTCAGCTTCAGTGTCTGTTTCGTCCGTTGTTTGGTCCGTCAAGGCATTGGTCGCCCGCTCAACAACAACACAACACCACCAACTGCACCTTAACTTAGGGCTGACTGTGAGTGACACACATTCCTAACCTTGTTCGAATGGCGTTTTTGTTGCTCTATAACAAGCCAAATACCCGCAGTAGTACCCGTACGCCTTTTAGTTCAAGAAAAAGGGCGCCAGCGGAATTCATATCAGCCCGTCTCGCGCGTGTATTACTCAACTGAGAGAACTAGCCAAGTAATCAATCGGCCGCCCCCGTTGACCTAATGCATCTTGTTAGACCAGGAGTGGCAGTCTATTCGACACCACAGTACAATCAAATTCCTACCTACAGTAGATAGATGTCTTGCTATTGTAAGCAACGTTGTCAAATTTCCAATCAGATCCGCCGCATCGTCTACGGTACCCAGCAGCTTCAATTGGACATTAACAAACAACCAATCACGCAGAGACTTCCCCTCGTGGGATTGCTGATGATGAATGATGACTCTTGTGCCCCTACGGCACTAACGTTACTATTTAGCACAAAAGGGGAAGCCGACCACCGAGTTCATTGGTCGTTTGTCATCGGCACATTGCAGCACCTCTCCCGGATTTACGGCGCAACGTGCATCTTTCTCAATAAAGATTCTCAAGGCTCTGCTGCTTAGCTCCGGGTTTCCGTGCTAGCACCAATTAAGCAGAGGCGTGTATTTAACATCTGTCATTGACTGTTTTAAAGCTTAGGTGCGGTCTTGTCTCTGATAGCAAAGTCTTTTTTATCATGCATTCGGCGTTTCTTTCTCATCAGGGTTGAGCTTGATTTGCAATCATCCTAGCAGCTGATTCAGTGATTATTAGCTTAACCATAACCGTTAAGAACAACAACCATAAATGGTCCGTGCCATGTTTGGGCAAATGTGAGAAATGTGTGTGTGTGTGTGTGTGTGTGTGTGCATCCACGGCATTTGCACGGGCTCGGAATTTGACAGCTCGGTGATTTGCGCTATGGATCTTCAAAGGGCCCTGAATAAAATAAAAAAAACTCGAGAGAATAAAGGCGATCAGGGTTGCCTAGCGAGTAAATGGTCGAGACCATCCTAAGTGACGTGTAGTCAAATGTTTTATGACCTGATGGAGGAGGGTTGATGTGCATGTGGCTTATATACAGTAAGTATTAACAATATGGTTTTGCGGGCGGCTGAACGGACCTAGGATAGTGGATTTGATTTGATGTGACAGCACCTCTAGAGATAATGAAATATGTGACAAGACAGGGTAAACCGCACTGAACATGTGGCGATGATAATCTGATCTGATAACTTTGGGGAGTAGGATTAGGTATGTATCCAAATGATATGTACAAGTCTATCCATAATATGCATCTTTCTCAAAATCCTATTCTTATCCTATCCCTTGTATGGCGTGATTTTATCTCAACTTTGCTCTCCGTGCTCCTGACAGAGGCTTGTGCCATGATCGTACTCGTGGGTCGTCATTCCACATCCATCTCCTCTTGTATCATCCAACCTCCAAAGCACCACGTTGTCCTGTCCTGTCGTGGCGTCGAGTTGGGGATCATTGTACAAGTACTCCCCCATATTCCGTCGGCAGTCGGAAAACATACAACGCCGCACCGAATCTCACACGTTCCAAGTGAAATCGTGCCTTTTTTAACACCAAACCCCCAAGGGTATAAACCCACATGAGAAATGAAAGCCCTAAAAAATTGAATCCTGATAAACGCCATGCCGCGTGACAAATTTTGACATAAAGATGGCCGTAAACAAGTCTATAATACTGTACAGTCAAGTATAGTCAATCTTTGACTTATAGTCGCATCGGTTCGCCGTCGTAGCCAGAATATATCATGGGATCTCCCATGCCCAGCATAACTTCGGGATTGGGACATGACAGGACGTGAGGCTTAATTGTTCCAAATTCTGATTCGACGAGGCCCTGATTTAACAAGTCCATGTTTGCCATCATGCCATTTTGTTGTTGCTGTTGTAGGAATTGCATCGTGAGGTCGCTTGGCTGGGGCTTGGCCATTGTCCATGCGGGAAAGTTGCTCATGGCAGGGGATTGCGAGGGGAACAAGCTCGAAGCATCAATCTCGGGTGGTGGAGGGGCAAAATCGAAGTCGGCGCTGCCTGTGAAGCTCTGCGGTGAGAGGGTCATAGCACTGGTGTTACCAAAGGCGGCCCTTCGATAATCGTGCTCGAAATCGGAGTGATCGAGCTCCGATGATGACGCTCGATCGGTTCGGTTACACACGGAAGAATCTGTGTCCTTGATAGTTTCCTTTTGAGGCTCGGTCTCTTTCTGTTGATCCTCGAGCTGTCTAGCCAGTTCAGCCATGCCGGCTTCGTCTTCAGGGAATACTGAGTGAACGGGTAGGTCGATATCGCTGTTAGGGCGGATGCAGCCGAGCTTCTGGGCGATGTTGTGGATCACGGGCTGGCCGCGGTCATTGAGTTCGGGCTCTCCCAGGTCCCAAGATTGGTTATTGCGGACCATTGAGTAGAGCTTGTGGACGGTAGCAATGAGGGCGAATTGTGTGTTCTCGAGAACTTCGGCGTAACTATTGCGTGTGTAAGTAAGATATCTGCAGACTAACTTGGAAATTTAAGCACGTACCCTCTGGGCAATTGCTTGTACTCCATCTTCTTTCGTACACCAGCTGTGCAGACTAGACCGTCATCTTTGCATCGCTTGCATGGAAATTCACCGTCGCACTTGAGTTCGTGTTAGTGAGAGGCGGGGCTAAAGAGTGTAGTACTGGGAAACGTGCCTTGGTCTTCTTCATTCGGCATCTTTCACAAGCCTTCCACACACGCTTATGTCGACCATCCATGCCAGTTGTATGTGTGACATGGTCGTGGTGGTGAATTGTGGCAGCACTTGAGCTGGCTCGCTTGGATGTGCGGTGCACAGGCTTGACAGACTTGGTACTTGACGATGTGCTCTTTCGAGAGAGGGTCGACTTATTATCCTCAGCAGGAGGAGAAGGCAAGCTACCTGATCCCATTGTAACTGTTGTTGTAGCTGGATATGTCTATGATATGCCAGGCCAAGTTGACTGAGGCGATATACAATCCAAGCTATGGGGTGTGAATGGATTGGATGGTTGTTGAGTATGTATAAACTAGTGGTGATAGTAGTAGTAGCAGTAGGGAACCAAGCGCCTGGGACAGGAGTGGGTGGTTGTGATGTATATAATGATATGAAACTGAGTGGAAGAGGAGGGGAAGAAAGAAAAGAAGGACTCGACCAGCTTAATAATAGTTGCAGTCGAAGCCAAGGCAGGTCAAGTCAAGCAAGGTTGGATCTTGTGTGACTGGAGATGACTTGGCGACAGGACAGTAATAAGTGAGTTATGCGTAGACAGACAGAGAGGGTCTTGAATTATTACGGATTTGAGTTGTATTATGTGAGAGCGAGCGATCCCGGCCCACGGCGCTCGGAAGGTTTTCGTAGGGTGTAGTTTGAATACATCTGCCCGCGCGCTGCGGTATGAGTTATAAGCAATGAGTACAATTGAGTGAAGATGAGTGAGTTACAGGAGGGTGTGTAGTTAACGGTCGGCGTGGTCATTATGTCCGAGAAGGCGAGAGAAGTGCTAGAGTGCTCCATGTTACAGGGATCGTCCAGGGAGTTGAAGCTAGCAGGGGGGAAGATGGACCCGCAGATGATGGATGGTGATGTTGATGGTGATGGTGATGGTGTGGATCCCACTGAAGTCTGAGGCACTGAGCAACCTAAAAGTCCGCCCGCGAAGACGGCGGCGGACTTAAGAGACGAAGGTACGTACTGATTGATTGTGGTGGTATGCCTTAGTGATGATGGTGATGGCTGACGGGAGGCTTGGGATGCTTTCTAATTTGCTGGTGCTTACATTGAGGCTATCTATCTGTAGAGTAACCGCCGTTGGAATATTGTACAAATTGATTGGGCGCCCATCAAAATGAAGGACAACGCGTTCTCAGGGCGCAAGCAAATTGTACCCAAAACTCAAAGCGAGCGAGGCTGCTGAATGAACGATGAGTCTCTGCCAAGCCCAATGCCCTGGATCAGGATCAGGATCAAGGTGCGAGACCGAGAACGAGCAGAGAGGCCAGCAGTAAACGAGCTAGGGGTTTTGACGATCCCGTTTCTCTGCCCCGTGGCTATACAGCACAGCAACTACTTACGGTCAATACGTTGCAGCGATGCAGAGCGCGTATTTTGCGTATATTATTATAACATCGTCAAGGATTGTGGTGAACCTAATGCGGACAAAATGCACCGCTGACTGCCGTACCAGTGGGCTTTGGCTTAATTTGATTTGATGTTGCGACGGTTGAAGCTTGTTTGTGGTTTCAGAACAACAAATGGTAATTATTTGCGCTGCATAACTTTGCACTCACTACCTACACTGCAATGTACAGTAAGACGGATTTGATGCTTATTGTTGGATGTGCAGATGACCCAGCATAGCTCCTACAATCACGGACTTGATTACTTGGTACACCAATTACCAACACAATCATCACTAAACTGTAAGATATTGGATGTGTGTAAGACGGTGCTCTATAGGTGTGGATTCCCTGTAGGGAACAAGACGGCTATTTCTAAATGCATGTATATATAATTCTTGACTTCTCATCCACTGCCCAGATCGATCTCGTCATCATCATCATGTTGGATTAGCAGACAAGTCGCTGATGCATCATCATCATTATACCCCAGGTATGTATGCCATCTCGCTATGGTGCGGTGCATCGCCCAGAAAATGCATCTTGATCAGTTGGTGGAGCCCAATCAATACCCACACGTATGAAGGTATATGTATGAATTATGAATTGGATCCATCCTCCCTTTTCCTGTCCGCTTATTGCCGTATTTCCACTGTTGTTGTCGCCACTGACCGAATTTTGGTGCTTCTAGAAGGGCAAGGTGAGCATGAGAATGAGCCTTGGATCGTTTGATTGATTGAATCGAGTTAGCTGCGGAGTCTTGTCGGCATCCCGCGTGACCGACCTCCGTCATCTTCGGGGCCGCTTAACAACCGCACGTACGTACCTTTTTTTTTTCTTTAGTTGATGATTCCATCTCATCTTTTTTTTTGCTCTAATAATCCACGTTACCAACATAACGGGTGGCCGCTAGTTTAGCTCGGACAACCCAAAAGAGAACAACTTCTTCGTGGAACCCAATGACAAATGACGGTTGCTTCTCTCCCCTTGCGCGGAACCTTGAGAATGTCCGCCAATCTCCATCTTTCAAGAAATGAGATGTGCTCCCACGACCCCGTAACAAGGGCTCACTCTACTGACAGGCAAGGATGTCTTGATTCCGAGACGCTGTTAAGGTTCTCATGGCCACGCTGTGCGGCCGTTGCACAACAACACCTCCCCAACCATACCGGGCGGGTCGATATTTGCTTCCGTTGTTTATTGCAACCTCCTATGAAGCTAGTTACGGTAGTTGTAGCTATTTGTACGGAGTAAAGCTGTACAGTAATATTCCAGCGCTATGGTCCTGGGCCTTTTGCAACTATGCTTTCGTGATCACAAAACAGGGGTCTCGATTCTCGGCACTGATTGCAACCACCGGCGCCGATGACAGATACTCATCAGGTACGAGGCGAAATCGCAACGCACCTTCAAACAGAGAACGATCGTCCTCCTGAAAGCTTAATTATATGGGCCTGCCTCGGTTATCCCATCAAGCTTCACATATCAAGCTTTTCAACTTGATGTTCTGATCTCGATGCTTTGATTCTCGAATGAGAGATGAGCAGAGTACATATATCCTGATACCAAGCTTCTATACAGCGCTGAGTGATGTACTAAATCCACTAATTAGAGACAGATATCGTTGAACAAGGGACTTTATAACCTCCGAAGTTGATTGTGTAAGCGGGTGGGATGCGGCTTAGATTCTCGTGATAAATGATGAGCGCTTCATCTAGGGTCCCACATACTAGGGCCTATGAGTTTCAGTACAGAGTTAATTGCAACTCTAAGTGAAGCAAAGATACTCTTTCAATCCTGTCTCCGGAAATGGTTTTCTCGGCAGCTGTACGAACTCTGCTAAGCCTTCAAGTGCCGCTCGCTCTCCGTGGAGGTTCCTT
The DNA here is from genome assembly GCA_002982035.1 of Fusarium algeriense. Lineage (NCBI taxonomy): Eukaryota > Fungi > Ascomycota > Sordariomycetes > Hypocreales > Nectriaceae > Fusarium > Fusarium algeriense. The sequence continues at coordinate 28,977 of PVPY01000148.1, forward strand.
GGCTGTATAGGGCTGGGCTGGCATTGGCACGGGTCACTGGATTACAGTACAATACGGTTGAGTTGCCGTTAATCCCATGAGATGAGGAGGGACGGCAGTGGTGATCAGACATGGATACCTATAAAACTCAAAGCCACGTACCGCCGCACCATTAGACTGCCGCGATGATACCTTTTCTGCGCCTCGGATATATCAACCGCCTTTGGCAGGCGTCTTACCGCAAATTGATGATGCACAAGACCCCAGCCAGGCATCTGAATACAGTTGCCAACAAAGAAAGGGGGGGTAGTATGAAAGAATACCGGTCAGCTTTACTTCCTGTATGTATGTACGTCTCAGGTTTTCGGAACAAGATCGATAGCCGGACTGTTCATCTTGCCGAAACCGATCGGAGTCCGCGGCTGAAAGACTGTCCGTTTCTCTTGGATGCAATGCAATTGAAGCCATGGAAATGGAACTGGACACGTGCATGTGTGGTTGCGTAAGTGAGATGCAGGCTGAGGTAGCAGTCGATCATTTGATCAGTTGTATAACTGCCGAATGGACGAAAACCTCCGCAATTTAATCCCGAACTATCGGTAAATAGACAAGACACCTACAAGTAAGTGCAATACTCTAGCTCTAACAGAACCATGTAAGAAGGAGTGATATGATGCTTCATTATGATGTTCTTTTGCGGTCTGGAATTATCTCGCTCTTTTGGGCCGCTCTTTTGAAATGAAACCTTCTTTACGATTCTGTCAAAGATACCAGTTGCTTCCCTGTCAACTCAGATGCCAAGCGAACTCCATGTTTAATTATGGATCTTTAATACGACAACAGCTTCGTTTCAGTCAAGGTTTAGTTGGGATATTACAAGCGCCAATCAATCATTGGGACAAAGAGAAAAACAAAGCCCGGAAAGAGCACTTCCTGTGATCCTTACAGTCCATCAAGAACTGAGAGGTATTTTCATAGATCTCCATGTTTGTGACATGGAAGTTGTTACTGGAAATCAGGCCACTGAGCAGAATGGGTCAAGCCCATCGATCGATCGATGTGGCTGTGACGGGGCAGCGGTAAGGCTCCTCGGTGGCGGAATAAAGGCCGCGAAATTCTCCAAGTTCAGCCTGTGTCCCATTCTGTTTCTTTTTCTTCTCTCTTGTTTTTTTCGCATTCTTCCAATGCACGCTTATCCACTTTCTTCCCCACAACTCACACGGGCACTTCTATAGCATCTAACCGTCGACGTCATGCGGTCTTAAATATCAACAAATAGTCCGCCCGCTTTGAAAATTCAGTACCACGTTGACGTTTTAACTTGCTCAGTCTCACCGGCACTTACTTTAGTCAAACTCTGTTGCTGGTGGTCAAAAAAATATCGATGGATCCAGGGCGTGTTTTTGAAGTGCATGGAAGGTGGAGTTTTAGTGCATGATGGTGATTCTCGGGGCGGGCGCCTCAGTCAATGACACCAACACACCTCAGAAAGCGAAAAACCCTGATCGCCAGAGACGAGCGCTACTGTAGCCCCTGCCATTTTTTTTTATGTGACCCGGAAATAGATTACATGCGCCGGGGATAAGCTGTCCGCCCCTCACCCTGTCAATGGCTGAATACGTAAATCAAGCCCATGACTCGTCTTAACTCGAGATATGCATGTCAATTCAGTGTAAGTGTTTTGTTCACCATCACATCAGAGCTAGCCAAGACATATCTCATCGACCTCAAAATGCAACCGTGGTAGTGTGTACGTGTAATACACCCTCATTTCACCAGTATTTCACATCTGACCTGATATTCAACCTTGATAAACAGACCTCGGAGATAAAGACCTCCTGCAGCAAACGTGACCTAAGACGGGCGTAACGTGCTGACCTGATGTCATGTTATGATGATAACAAGGCGAGTGAGTTTCTGGATGTAGTTGGCTGTAGGCTGTAGCAAGCCTATCTAGATCTTAATGAAGTATCTGATAAGGTGGTTGGTTAACTCGGCCGGCAACTTCAAGTCGAGCCATGTTTTATTTTTCGTGTTGTAGGAACATGATGATGACTCTTCGGGGACCAGCCACGACCCTCTGGGATCTCATCTCTCTCGGTCGCGTAACTTGGCTTCTGCTTTGACCAGGTTCTTTTCCATGGAAATCTTTCTAGAAGGCCGCGGGAATATTGATGCATGTGTCCCCCCATCGGCACCGGAACGGCAATGGTGGATAAATTGGGTGTACGATATCTTGGAAGCCAGTGAATCAGCCTGTAAGAGTTGTCGGACTCGCCCGAAATTTGACGAGTTAGTCACTAATCGTTCTCCATTCTATCTGATCACCATCACCACCTTGAACTAATGCACGGATCTTAGCTGTGCTTCGGTGCCGATGTGGGGGATCAAGAATGTCAGCCAACAGTGTCACTACTGCGTCCTTACCTAGAGAAAGTTTGATGATATCCAACACAAAAAGCTAATGGTGCGAAATGAGGTCAGCGGCTTCTCTGATATTCAGGGCTGTTGGAGAATTGACTCGCGCTACAGTCCCCCCTAGTGATGATTCGCGAATGCCGCTTCAATACCCCGACTCCGTGCCGAGGCGAGACCCGCTTTCCAAGTCGGCGTTTAAACCTCCGATGTCGAAATCAAATCAAGAAGGCCGTCGGTTTTTTTTTTGCTATGCATGCAACGCACCAACAACTTTACACGGTTCGAATGGTTATGTGCGTTTTATTCCCTCGGGCCGCTTTCGGTCACCTTGAACGATGAAGAAACCCTTTCGCCCTTGGAGGATCAGGAAGATGTAACGTCATATCCATGTTGGCTTCGAAATTGAGGAAACAACGGCATATGGACCAAAGTCGGCATGTTGGGAAACGCCTCAAAACCCATGGCATTACAACGCATCGCATGAAATGCATGTAACTGAACTGAACTGAACTTGAGCTGGACTGTGCTGTTCTGAATCCCCGCTTACACTTACACCCCCTCTCCCATTTTCGTTTTCATGTTCCGATTATCAGACGCAATACAATCCCTGGCAATCTCCTTCCATGGAGACGTAACGTTTGGTTGCTCGTGATTATTCATCTCAAGTCTACATGGATAAGTCAAGATCCATCATTACTTCACATATTACCAATCTTTTCACTTTTCCAGCCCGTCTTCTTGCCTAGTCTGCTAGCCTGCCCCTTTGACAAGTTCTTTTCGCCTCACTAAACTCTTCCAGGACGCCCCATAAGAGGCTCCAACAAGCCCCTAAGAGCCGGCCTGGCGTCTTTTTGTCCCGTTTCCTCGGCCCCACTGTGCCGGTGTGGAGCGGAAGGCCCTCGGCCGAAAAAAACGTACTGCAGCCCGACGCCAGGTAATTTCCGTTCCCAACGTCGCATGATATGAGCCTCATGTCCTATGATCTGAGCTGAGCTTGGCATTGCGCCTGATGAAGTCTTGGTCCATCGAAAATTTTGTGTTCTGCCACTTTCACGAGGAATCACAAGCAAATTCACATGGTCATGACTCTGAAATCTTGGAACTCGTCGGCTAAGCGAATAACACGTTTATAAAACGGGTCTTTCGATGAGTCTCTGAAAAATGGGACTCAATGGGTCATCGAAGCTTGCCATGATCCTTAATTCTTGTTCTACGGAATTCGGTATCGAAGTTTTCCTTGACTGCAAGATAAGCCTCAAGTTGGTTCAGCCGCAAATTTGATGCCGGTCACGAATCCGCCATAGAGGGACCAATAACAAAGAGCTTTCATATAAAATAGAAATCCCAAGGAACATAACCAAACAAGCCTCATCCCTGAAAGACCTTTAATTCCGATGATTCTCCAGTGACGTTTGAGCTATGGGTCCAAGGCAGTGGGCGTATTGCAGGGTGTTTGTGGACCTTCACGAACCACCCCGGATGGCTTATCACGCAAAAGCATCTCTGGCTTCCTTTTTCTCGCCTTCGAGATCGCTTACATTCTCATCTGGCCAAGAAATTGGCTGAACTCAGCTGTTGCCTCTCGCTTGAAACTATGGGGCTGAAGAATCAAGATTCTTATGGCCGAGCTCGTGAAAGTCTGGTGGCATTCTAGAATCCTATATCCTCGGTTAAGCAGCCACTTTGATCGCTACCGATAATCACATCCCACGTCCATTTTAAATCGAAGACATCGAATCATTAATTCATTCTGAAAAAGTGGGCGTAACAGGAAAAACCAACATCGGCCCCCACACGATATCACTATTGTATCACTAAGCTGCAACTTCAGTCATGCACCCATGAAGAGAGATCAAACCACCAGATAACTCCATCCACTATAAATCATTGTAAATGATAAGCCGGGGGTGTTCTTGCTCGCAAACAGCCCATGTCCACGCGGCACTCGGAAGATAATTCATGAGGATCGCGGCTTTGTGGCCGTAGGATGCAGGTTCAAAGAGATTTGGATCATGTCGACGCACTTTCTCCACGGCATCCGCGGTGGCCAGTGCAAGGAAGTGTTGTCGTTTAGGTCCACGGGGAAGTACCCTACTCCGAGGTCAGCCATAGCCGAGGTCTAGGGTCTCGCGGTGAAGAAAAAGGAGAAGGGATTGAATACGGGGACAACGTACAATGCGTTTCCAAAAATCCCATGGCATAAGCACGGTTCCTTGGTAAGCAGACCATGTCTCCAGATTATACTCTGACCCTTTTCGATGGCTGAGTCGATACGATCTTGCATTTCAGGGAAATAGGGGCGCAAGGATGTCAGTGAGTACAGGAAACCAGGGGCGCCATGACACCACTGGACGAGACTTGCGCCTTTGCCCTCCTTCAAACTACGCAGGCTTGACGGCCAATTACCGTCAGGAAGCTGAAGCTCAAGAAGCTTTTCCAAGCGTCGGTTTAGTTGTGGAGCAAGTGATGGGTTTGAAAGAACGAGCTGTGTGATGATCCCGATGTCACCATGAGCTGCTCCAAAGTATCTCTTTCCATGCCATTCCCAGTTCCCCCTCCCATCATCATCGGTGGTCATGATCCTCTCTGTAAGTCGCTTGATCGGAGATTCCACAAGACTCTCACTCCTCGGGACCCAGTGCTTTACCATGCGTAACATGTACAGTGCACCCGCCCGTCCATAGGCTATCTCTGATGGAAAAGCATCATCTTGAGGACTGGTAAAGGGACCAAGGAGTATTGGTATGTTGCTTAGGAAGGTTATCAAATGATCATCCTCCTTGGTTATGCACGCTCGCACTGCTTCAAAGGATAATTTCTCGGACGAGATGCCGCAGTTACCTTTCTCCAAGACCAGCTTTCCACGATCTCCTTCCAGGTAACGTTTCGCCCAGGATATCAAGTCTTGACCAGAGATTTTCAAATCTGGGTAGAGTTCGGACAGTTGAAGAAATAAGTAAGCAAGACCGGTGTACCCTGTGAAGAGACCACCAAGATGGCGTTCATGATAGACCTCGCGAGGTGGTGTATGTCGTATGACGAGTTCAAGAGCATATGTCAGAAGTTCTTTGGGATCGGAGCCGAGGGTCTGGGCAGGGAGGTTATTCGAGATATATCGTTGGGTCATGGCAGCGGTGTTTATATGCATTCGTTAGTCTCTGTTAGAAGCTATCGAGAGCGCTTTCGTGTTATCATTATCTGGATGAGGTTATAGTCAACGTTGGGCTCGACATGATGTTATAGGCGCGCTCTTAGTGACGCATACTTTTCATCTTTTCGGGGATGATCAGCAACACGTTACCATGTAATTGGAGGAGGGGCAAAAAAGATGCTCACGCGACAAATCATACCACCAGTGTACAAAGAATGTAGGCTCTCCGGGCACAGTAGAAGAGATTGCCATAGGCTGGTAGGTCGGGTTGGAAACAGATTTGCCTTGTTTCAAGGTCGATCGGCTCACTATGTATAGCTCATGACAAACAAACGTCAGCGTTAGCGGGAGCCTTATAATGAAGCTCCCGAGACTTGGGGCCGATGGTGGGTCATGAGCTTCCGGCAGTGGTGGGTCTCTGGGGCATTTCTTCCGGCGATCTGCAAGTTGACGTTGATGCGACGTTGGAGGTGATGTACAGTCTTGGAGAGGAGAAAGAAGTCCTTGACAGGGATTTTTGGGGCCACAAAACAGATAATTAATAGTATTCTTATATCAGAAGTTGTTAAAAAGCGTAATGAAATCATCATCAATAGTTTGTACTCCGGACTACGTAAAGCCTGTGACGATTTAAGGTTGCCCCACCTGTAGGGCCTTGAGGTGGTAATGACGACATCGATTGGAGCTTTCTCCCTTCAGCTTCCCTGGTTTAGGGTGGAATGTAAAGCTTGTGATGGCCAACCTCACTGTGATATAAACAAAGCGAAGCAGCTTCACAAGATCACTTCTCTTTCACTTGGCAACATCAAGGTGGTGATTTCAAGACTTACTTCTTCACATAATCAACGAAATCGTAAACTTGCTTCTGCTTTTACGTCTCACAACTTACCATGGCCGACACAGCTGAAGCTTCGGGAGCTGACCACCAGCAGCAACCCGCCAAGCGCAACAGAGTGGTTGACTCCGTTGGAGAGAAAGCTCAAGAGGTTTTGTGAGGATGAATTGCAAATAATCCGCTTCCGTTCTTTCAAACTAATAATTTTGCAGTAAGGAGGATTATACCGTGGCTAGAGAGCATGTCGCCAGCGCTGCCAAGAGCCGATCTTACCTCTACCCGATCAAGGTACAGGAGCCTCTCTCTCGAGCCCCAGAAAAAATCACTTGCTAATAAACTGTGCCTTTGACAGGGAATTTTCTACTTCATCTCCCATCGCTCACTATGGAAGCCATTTGTCTCCAAGCTTGGCCCTCTGGTCCTCCTCTCTACCGGCGTCATTGGTGGCATGTTCTTCTTCACCTACTTGCCCCAGCTCGCCGTGCTATTCTTTGTCAACGGTCCTATTGCGCCCTTCTCCGCGGTTCTATTGGTTCTCAATGAGAGCACCACTATTATCAATCTTGTGTCTCGCAACTATCTTCTTCAAGATGCCCTCCTCGATGTGTTTGATGGTACATTGCTTGCTCGAGGAAACACTCAAATCGTGAGTGAGGGACGAGAGGTAAAGTCTGGAGGAGATCCGATGCAGAAGTTGGGCAAGATCCTCAAGAGCCCCTTTGAGAAATTTAGCCCCAAGGCTATTATTCGCTACGTTATGTACCTACCTCTCAACGCTATCCCGGTTGTTGGTACAGTGATCTTCATCCTCATTCAAGGTAATAATGCACCATCCGTACTTGTATCGACCTACTAACAAAGATGCAGGTCGTACTCGAGGCAAGGGAGTTCACGGCCGAGTAAGTTGTCTGTCGATAGGAGTTTGACAATCTAGCTAACGCTGTTCCAGTATTTCCAGCTGAAGCGCTGGTCACAACCCAAGAGGGAGGATTGGCTCACTAAGAATGTTGGTCCTTACACTGCGTAAGTTGTCTTTCCATCTGTATTCCTGGCGACTGCCTAGTAGCGCAAAGGATCCGAACTTAGCTAAACTATATATTTGTACAGATTCGGACTGGTTGCCACCCTTCTTGAGATGATTCCCGTGGCTTCCATGTTCTTCACTTTCAGCAACACAGGTAAGCCATCCAAAAACAAGCTTACTGGTCAAAGCTAACATTGTCAAGTCGGCGCTGCCCTTTGGGCTGCTGATATCGAGGACAAGGATACCTCGATGACCGACGGAACTGCCCCTACTCTGCGTGAAACCGCTGAAAAGGCCGAATAAACGCGTCTGTCCTTGTACGACACGCTAAGCCTCAAAGCCACGCAACATTCATTGTCGTCTGCGAAACATTGTGCTTAAAGCACAAAAACAACTCGACAGTATGGGTTTGTTTTTAGTTTGCGGAGGAAGTGGGGGACTTGAAAAGCTGGAGGGCGCATGCATGAGGTAGTCGCGAGTTGCTGCCTCATAAAATTCTGGTGATCGCTTTACAACTACAGGGAGGAGTGCTCATCGGTCACATGGTCCAGGAAGGGAGGAAGGACTCATAATGGGAACATCTGATGTCTGAGTTCTTTTTTTTTGTTTTTCTTTTTCGCAAAACCTTCATCGTCTCGATTTGTCTCATTCCTTACACGTCAGCGCGAAGCTCGCAACTATCCCCTAATTTGAAATTCGGGGTCTTCACTATTCAAGATAGAAACGCGTCAATGTCTGAGTGTTCGCCCTGCTCTTGGTACTCATCTGGGGCAAATTTGGAATTGCGTTCACCTCATGAAATACTGATTATATTCCTCCCGAGAAAATATCAGTTGTGAGTTTTGACGCCCCTGCTAATTGTTCTCCTTGTGATCTGACAATGCTGCTGTGTCGCAGCATCCAAGCTCCTGATGTTCAGCCAGGATGATGATTCAGCCTAAAGAAGAAGAATTACCGCCATTCTATACGTTAGAACACTAAACAGAGACAAGCTAGGTGTATTGCGGTGCACTTCACCCCTGATGCGACCCGACGGCAGGCTGCATCTCGCCTCGTTGCCGAGGCTCGTTACAGGTGCTACTTCTGCACGGACGGCATCTCAATTCTGGTCTTCTGGGCCCTGAGTCGTGAAACCTCCAACAGCCAGGCCGTTAGCCTCCAACGGTCAAAGGCCCGACGTGGTTTGTGTTCCACCGCTTAACACGACCGAGATCTCGTTTACCAAGCAGTCTACCAATGCAAGTTAGATCCCGCAAAGCGAGTCAGAGCGAAGTACGGCCGTACGAGGGTATATATCTGACACGAGTTGTGTGTGACTTGACAAGGCAAGCATTGTATTCTTTCGAGTGAAAGAGACAACTCCCAAGCATATGATTATCTGCTAAGTCTCAATATGTATTGAGATTTGATGTACCAGAACATCACTCGACATTGGCAAGAATAAGCTGATTCATACGAAAGTGAGAGTAATTCTGAAAGCTACCCCCCTTGGGTTGGTTAATAACACTTAAGAAACATCTCGGGAGATGAAGGACGGCCTGTGAGAGGACATCTGGAAACAATCACCGGCTGATGAAGCAGGAGCGGTAGCGAGGTCACTTCATACATGCAATCAAGCGATCATGCAACGACAAATCCAAGTTTATTGTCCGAGAAGGTAGGTGGAGGAAACTCACAAGCTTCGAATCTAGCTGTGTGAGCTTGTTGCCCCTATGGTTACCGTCGTGGCATAAGAAGACGGAGCGTTGCGCCTTTCCAAGATCTCGGGACCGTTCCCATCGGAAGGAAGGCGAGCAATCAGTCAGATGTATATTCTATTGGGTACTAGGAAGACTCTACAGGGTCGCTAATGGTTGAAGCGACACGGATGATGGTCCAATGTAGCAAAGCATTTCCAAGTATCGCCACGGCAATGGCCCCGGGCTAAGCACTTACAGCCCATTCGACTGGGAATACAGCTTGTACGATCATGCTGTGGCAGGCTCTCGGGGGTGAGCTAGAATATCTGGTGCTCGAGTGTGTGGTGTGTGCCGCCTATAAGGTAACAAATCTGGTGCCCCTTTGCCAGGCACTGCCAAAAACTCTTGTGCCAGCTGCTGCCAGTTGCACATTTCGCATCACGCATCACTTGCGTTGTTCATGATTCACTTACTCATACGTATGCCTTGATTTCTTTTCTTCTCCTTTCTTCTCACTTCTTCTACCACCATTCTTTCTCTTCACTTCGCGTATCTCATTCTCGCGTTCTCCTCAACCCCTCGAGGAAGCATCAAGGAAATAATATCCTAAGAGTCGAGACTCACTCGTTTATCTGTATTTCATATTCCTCACTCGGCTTATTCACTCGTTTAAACCTTCTTCTGTAATAATCTCTTTCGCTGCATCGTTCTGGTGAGTTCACGAAGCAACCTTCGCGTGTTCTCAAAGTTGAGAAGTATTCACTGACCCTGAAGGACAACAGCACTTCAACATCTCATCATGAGATCACCTAATATTCCTGTGATCGCCGTCTTGTCGGTGTTTTTACTGCTCTCTTGTCTTCTGAGTAGTGTAGCCGGGCTTGCTCGCCAGCAGGGTCCAGGTTCTCGCAAAGTCGTGCGCAGCAACTTCATTGAAGCTCGCAAGCCCTTTGGTCACGCACTCGCTGATGGCTATGGCCCGCCTCCTCCCTATTATACTGGGAAACCAATTGCTCCAACTGATGTGACTTCTTGTGAGTGTTATATCCTGACTCAAGGTCCTCTTCAAATCTAATATTATCAGATGCCTCTATCGAGGAGTCCACTGCCACGGAAACCCGGAGTGAATCTTCTGAGGCTGGCGTGGCTTCCATGTCAAATGTTTCTTCGCACTATGATACTGTCTCTTCAGACAGTTCTTCTTTCTTTGCATCCTCAGCGCTCGAGACCAATACTGCCATGATAACCGTTGGCTCAAGCGCCAAGGCTGGTAGTACATCTAGTTCCGACGTACTGTCGACCGTTCATCTCACAGTTTCGAGTTCTTTTATTGGAACTGAGACTTCTGGCGCTGAAGCTTCATCGATTTCACTTGGCCAAGTTTCTACTCCCTCTGTTAATAACTCTACGATGACTGGCACTTATCCCTCAGCTGGTACCTCATCACTTGAGGCCGCAGCGGAATCATCTTTCGGTTCTGTCTCATCAGTCACGGTGTCCGTATTCTTGAATGAAACAAATACGATCACCGAGAGTGTCTCTCGCTCACAAACTATGTCGGGTGTGGAAGCTTCAAGTGAGGCCACCAGAACAGAGCTTGTTTCTTCCCATGAAAGCAGTGCAACGAAGATCAAGTCAACCACAACGACTACAACAATGCTCAATGTTACAGTAACAGTCTCGACCGTGGAATCTACGGCGTTCGGCTTGACATCGCTGTCAACGACTGACCTTACGCAGGCTGAGAACACTTTGGTCCCGAGTTCATCAATTGGTATTTCGTCAAGGCTTTTATCTTCAACTGTTCATGAGACTGCAGACGAAACCATGACAATCACAGTCATCCCACAACAGAACTCATCCCAGTTGTCTACCGAGGACTTGGCGAGCCCTACTGATTCAGAAGAGCACCAAACATCAGGCAATCTGGCCACTGGTTCAACCGGAGCTATTATAACGCAGAGCACTTTGACTGAGATTTCTGTTTTAGAATCGACGCAACAGTCGTCCGTAGCCCCGAGCATTCCCACCAATGGATCTGTGAGTTTTACTACGACAACTACCTACTTCACTACGACACTCGGAGTTCCTGTGACATCTTCCAGCCTCTCAAATTCATCTGGTAGTCCCAACTCTACTGTTGTTGCTTCTGGTGACTCGTCGGGGGCTGGAACGGGAGGCTCGTCAGCGATCGTGGTATCTAGTACTGTTACCCTTTCTACCATTCTGACCACTAGCAAGACATACACTGCGCTCAACTTCACCTCGCCTGTCACAGACACTGCCATTTCTTCTGTGCCAACTTCTATGCTCAATGCTAGCCTTGGTCTATCCGAGTCGGAGATTGCTACAGCTCCTCTCCAATCATCGTCAGAAACTCTCATCGCATCAACCGCTCTGCCTATCAATGCGACATCTGAAGCAGTCACCAGCTCTTTCACTGTGGTCACCGTGTCCGAGAGCTCAGTCATTACCATCTTTCCTGGTGGTATCATCCCAACAGGTAGCGTTATAAGTTTGGCGAACAGCTCCGTCTCTACAGAGTACTCCACGTCTACCCCTTCACGCTTTAACTCGTCAACCTCCATCAGGCTATCTTCTTTGCCTTCACAGACAGGCTCCCTTTTTGAGTGGCCAACTTCGACGTTGACTGGGTCGCAAACTTCTGAAGTCACTTTGGAGGTCCCTTCTCTTTCTTTCCCGACTTCTTGGCTTTCGATTATTACCACTCCAATGACTCCTCCCAGTGTATCTACCACACCAACTCGAAGCCCATCTGGTGGCTCGGCACTTGGCAACATAACCGTGATTAAGACGACAATGACTTCTACCATCACTAGCAGCCTCCCACCAACACATCTGACCTTGCCTGGTAATGTCACGGCGGCTCATACCACTAGTGGGTACAACTTTTCTGATACTGTGGGCTCCGCAACAAGTACATTCAAGTCCTGGTCGACCTCTCTCGCCAGTTTCCCTGGTATCAGTACCATAATCATATCTGGGCAGCCTACCAATTTACCTTTTCCAACCAACACAACCGTTGATTGGCGCTCAACGTCTTCGATGTCCTGGTCTGGATCTAATGAAACTATCAGTTCTCAGGGCCCTGGTACCGTGTCTTCTATCATGACGACCAGCTTCAACAGCACTGCTCCATACATCAACTCAACTACGATTACGGCTGGTGAAACTTCATCTACAAACACACGAGGCGAGACGCCCTCCATAATCACTACCGGTGCTTCCGGGCCATGGAACACCACTAGCATAGTTCAATGGTTCACAAACTCTACTACCCAAGTGACTGTCACGGCTACCAGTACTGGCTCCGACTTGGGGGCTGGAACTCAAACTTTGAGCGACACAGCTGTCATCCCTCCTCAACCTCCCACTTCACTGAACGTGACACTCACCACTATATCAGGCAGTGTCTACACTAAGACTTTCACAGACGTGACAATTACCATCATCACGCCGACCTTCTCAGTGACGTCAGATAGTAATACACTTTCAACGGTACTGGCCAGCACACCCCCATTCCCTTTTCCGTCGAACACTACAGCGACGGGAACTGGTGTTCCCTTTTCACCCAGTGGTACAGGGGCTCCTTCTACCATTACCAGTTCCTCGGGAGAGTTACCAACGTTAAGTGTAACCCTTACACGATCGCTCAGGACAACCTATCGCACTTTGAACACCTCGTTGACGGGAACTACAACTGACACATCAACATTCGCCTCGGGTACAAATGAACCTCTTTTCCCCATCTCCAACTCAACTGCTCAAGGCAATGCCACTTCCTCATCAATCGCTTCGTGGAGGTCAGATCCTGAGCCATGGACGACCTGGTCAACATGGAGCCTCACAAATGAGCCAGGTTCTTCGACCTGGAGTGCAAACAGCGAGATTTCAGAGTCAACTTCATATACTCGCACGACAACTATAACCCGCACTACGACGTTAGAAGAGCCAAGCACTTTCCCCTCTTCTATTCGCAATCTCAGCAGTGTAACTTCAGAGTCAAGTTCGTATACTCGTACCACAACTTTACAGCTCACAACTACCTTGGCAGAGCCGAGTACTTTCCAATCCACTATTGGCAATCAGAGCAGTGGAGCATCAGAGTCTATTTCATATACTCGCACAACAACTGTAACCCGCACTACGAGGTTGGGAGAGCCAAGCACATCCCAGTTTGCTTCCGGCAACTCATCTAGTGATGCTTCTTTGTCAACCTCATACACCAGCACGACAACATTGACTCTCACGACTACTCTGGCGGAACCCCCCACATCTCAAGTATCCGGGGCTGCAGCTACCAGTTCATCCATTTGGACAAGGGCGAACACAACTTCCGGACTCACCGATTTCACGAAGACAGAGACACTCTCATTGGCCACCATTGTATCGTCTTTATCGGGGACATTGACTACATTTTTGACAACTGGTAGCGCAAAGGGGGTATCAACCAGTCTTGGGAGCTCCGTCTTGACACCATTCCCTGTGAGTAACTCGACTCTACGACAGACTTCTGGAAGAACGTCTTCGGTGGTTGATAAACCGACAGGCACATACTTCTTGAGTGGCTCGGCGCCAACAGCTACTCCATGTGAATCTACAACTGCTAGCTCATCAACCTGCACGGATTCAGTGTATGACGCTCCGGCCCCTACAGCGATTCCAGCTAGCACAGATTGCTTGACTGCAGCGGATGGGTTAGTGTCATCATGGTCATATGTATCGGCGCCAAAAGCCACGGGTGACGTCTCATCGACCTGCAACACAACAAGCTCGATGTCTAGCTACAGCACGATGCATTGGTTGAACATGACTCATACATTTGGCGTGAAAGGTTTGTGCTATTCTCCAGATGTAAAAACACCAGACTAATGAAGGGCAGATACAGACACAAGCACTGACCAGCCGCTTACAACGTTGAGGACCGTCACCAAGGAGCGGGCAGAAGAATCGGGCTCGACCAGGGATGATTATCCAACCCCCACAGACAGGGTCCCTGAGGATCCCAACTTTCCATGGGGTAATGACTCTCCGATTCATCGCCATCAGAACTCGTCTGAGCTAGGCGTCGGCACTGGCGAAGGTGACGGCGATGGAGGTCTAAGCAAGAGGATCGACTGGCGCCTGCAGTGGGACAATGTCAAAGACAAACTCAAACGTCTTTGCCGTGGACAGGCTTTGGAGACTGAAGGCTAAGTCTCAGGAGGAAGAACGAACGATTTGGATGGCGTTTGTACAACATTCCCTTAAATCAGGGGTTTCATTTCTTTCTTTCCTATTCTAATTCAGCCCTGTTTGTTGGTTTCGATTTCGGTTTCGGTAGTTCGGGCGACTTTCAGGTCCGGCCGGATACAGGGATCACTGTGGTCAGATCAGGCCAGGAATGCATTGATTCATTGTGAGGGACATTGCCTGAGTTGGTTGAAAACAAAGAAGTTTCGGATGTATACAAGACTTAGATAATTCACGCTATTAATCATGTTGAGATTATAGGTGTCATTCTCCTTTGACGAGTGAGTCTGTCTGCTTTGAACCTTTTGATCGCGTCCTTTGAAACCGAGATGGATGCGAATGTGAGACGTGAGAGTGGATCGTAAGCATTCTTGGCTGACTACTACTATGTATACGAATACGCGCATGGCCAAGAGATCAATAAAGGAGCCGACAATGCTTGTGAGTAAATCACCATAGTGCCCTGATTCATTACGTGAATGCATCACAGCAGACAGACGTAAATAATTGTCAAGATCAATACATGCATGCTACAGACTGCCTATTTCTGATCAACAGTGAACGGTAAGTGCATGAAATAGCTGAGCCAATCATTTTAGGTGAAAGAATCCAAAGTTAAAATCGTCGTCATCGGCGGGAGGGGTCGTTCCTTCCGGGCCCCAGATTTCGTGCCTCCGACACTCACACTTTACCCAAAGCGGAGCCCTTGCCACCGAGACATCCGACGCCTCAAGAGGAAAGCACGTTACCATCAGTTGCACCTTATTCCTCATTCAGTCTTTCTTCTTTCAATCCATCTTATTCCACGTAAACAACAACATCGCCATTTGATATCAACTCATCAATCATCGCAACACACGAAATAAATACGTCGAAAACCTCCCTCGCACCATGCTGTTCAAGCCGTTCGCATTTGCAGCGACCGCCGCTGCCGTGCTTATCGTCCCAGAGACTTCTGACAAGGACGACAGCATCTTTCGCACTCTTCCTATCGAGGTCGACACTTTCGAGATCCCCGCCACCGCCTTCGGTCAAGTCGTTGACGTTCCTTGCCCCCAGTGCCGCGGCCATGATAGTCAGCTAGAACTCAACTTCGGTATCAAGGATCGTCGCTTGGTGTTGAACGGTTTCGAACTCTACCCACACGCTGACCCTTGGAATGGAGACCTGTCGGCTGCTGTTATCAAGGGAAACGGCAAGAGCGATATGCGTCGACTTGGATATGGTTTGGCTATTCGACCCGAGGGAGTTGATGAGGATCAACATCTCGAGGTTGTCAATGTTGAGGTCAGGATCATCGAAGTCGGCGACCGGTTTGTCGACGGTGTCCCTCCTGTCACAGTCAAGCTCATCAAGGCTCCTGTTGGCGAGATCATCATCGGAAGCATCGAGGTTAAGGGCGCTGGTGAGAAGGCACCAGAGAACTGTGATATGTGGTGCCGCGCCAAGGGTATGGTCCACGACACCTGGAAGGGTGTCAAGGGCAAGTTCAAGGGCTGCCACGGAATGAAGGGTAAGGGCAAGGGCAAGGGCAAGGGCCATGGCCATGGTCGCAAGCCCCATCACGGTCATGGCAATGGTGAGAACAAGCCTACCGACAACTTCAAGCATGGTCCTCTCGTGCACAAGAAGCCTGATCAGACTTGGGGCGAGGTTCTCAAGCACGTTACCGCATATATCATCATCCCTGTCCTCATGGGTGTTGCTGCCGGTGTTGGAGTTGCATTGTAAGTTGATCATTTCAACCATTATTCAATTCGTATGCTAACATATTCAGTTTCACCATGTTCCTTTGCGCCATGGTTCTCCGCGTGGTTCGCCTATTTAAGGGTGAATCCGCTGAGTTCGAGCCTGAGCCTGCTCCCGGCGCTGCTCACAAGGCCGCCGTTGCTGAGATGTTTGTCGAGGACGAGAAGTCTGGCCTTATCGTCGATGAGGAGGCTCTTCCCCAGTACGAGCCACGCAACTAAAAGCCGACTTTTGCGACTATGTACTCGTGCGCAATTCAGTCCTGGTTGATAGAAAAAAGGAACGCACACTGCCAACACAGCCTTCTACAACAGGCGTGTTGTTGATACCACAGATTGTTTGTTTTTAGGATTTGGGCTTGGAACAGGCGTTATAGCGTTGGGTCGATGGGATGATGTATTATGAAATGAATGACCACGTATCATACTCAGCGTGGCTTTCTTGGGTAACAATCTCAAATTGTTACTGTCCTCTCCTTGAAGATTTAGCAGTGTCATTATGGATGGTCTAGGCACCGCTGGATACACATCAAATAAAAACATAAAATTACCTCACCTTTCTCCCAGCTAAATCTGAGTAATGTATTAGTCCTATCTATCCAACGGACAAGATGACTACTATGGTTGTCAACTATAAAGCGGCAACGCTATGCTACCCAAGGTTTATCCTATCCCCCACAGATTGTGGACCCCAACTAGACACCAGTTTCCCGCTCCCGCTCCCACTCAAACTTAGCTGCCACTTTGGGGGAGAATCCACGATCCTCGACTGTGGATGGATAGAAAGGTCCTGTTGAATGCGGGGGTCTCGACTCGCTATATTCTAGCCCGACTGCCGAGTTTAACTATATAAATAACATCTCGTTCCCATCTTGCGATGTTCTAATCCGTAGCTACTACTATTCTGTTTCGATCCTAATTTGTCCCAAGTACCCTCTTCTCACGGGCCCTACTGATCACAAAATGTCACAAACAGCTCGCCGTTTCGCTCAGATCATCAAGCTGAAGCCTCAACACCTCGCTGAGTACAAAGAAGTGCATGCTCGAGTCTGGCCCGACGTTCTCAAACAGATCCACGAGTCCAATATTCGCGACTGTATGGCCCATCCCCAAGTCATAACCCAAGAGAAAACTCCGAATAGAGACTGATCGTCTGTATAGATAGCATTTTCTACGATGATCAGAGCCACATTCTCTTCGCCTCGTTCAAATACATCGGTTCTGACTACAGTGGCGATATGGACAAGATGGCAAAGAACCCCCGTGTGAGGGAGTGGTGGAAGATGACCGATGCCTGGCAGGAGAGTCTTGTGCCTGGTGCAGTGAGCTCTGAGGCTGGCGAGCCTTCTTGGTGGAAGCCAGTTGAAGAGGTCTTCTATCAACCCTAAAGTGACTCAATGTAGGAATAATATAAAGTGAAATCACAATAAATCTTACTCTCCAAGGGCTGATGATTAAATTTTCCTTGCGATTCGTGATATCAAACACTAAGGCCTCTCTATCTTTTTGGAAAACGCCCTCGATAATCTCGCTCGCGAGTTATACATACTGAAAAGGGGGTTGGAGAATAGAAGGGTAAAATGAAATGGGTGCCTCTAAAATGCCTATGCAAAATTCCTTCTTCTTTTTTTCTTGCTTCTCTTCCTTCGTCAATCCCATTCTTGAATCCTCACTCATTACCACCTGCGGCCTGGCCCTGGTGAAGCTGAACAAAATCGAGCAAATAACAAATGCACTAGACCGACGCCATCATTGCGAAATGCATATTTACCTATGTTCATGCATTATATACAGTGTCTATTCTTGACCCCGTTGATCATCTGAAGCTCGCTGCCGCGCTTCACCTCGATCCATGAACTGCTCTATGCCGAACAGACGGATGGGTGGGAGCAGCGATTGGAGATAACACATGACGCTTCATGTTGCCTCCTATTGTCTTTGATCCGATAGTGATCTTAAACCTTAACAAGTCCACCGATTCCTTGTCACCAATACTGACATTGGCAGCCTCCTTTGCCAAAACACCTGCTTCTTTACGAGCCTTAGCAAAGAACTTCTCAAGACTAGATTGAGCGTCTTCGGCACTGTCCACGTCCTCCTCCTGTAACACATAGAGAACAGTGATACGCGCAAAGTCGAGAACCTGATTTGTGATTTTGAACTTGGACATTGGATCTTGTGTCTGAGAGGGATCTGCTGCTATTGAGGTTTGGGCAGTATTGCCAGCACCACTTGTTGTGGTTGGGGCATTTGCCGGGCTTCCTTCGTCGACCACCAGTGTAGTTGGGGCGGCTGTTTCGGAGGATACAACAACGGGAGGAGCAGTTTCAGGTGCACGAGCAACGAGAGTTGGTGCAGCCGCCTCTCGCTCGAATCGGAAAGCCAGGTTTTCGAGTAGCGTTCCCCTTTTGCGCGTAGCAGCACCATCAAAAGTGACCAGTGAGTTCTGAGCAATACAGGATAGCTCTGCAGCGTTGATCTTTGCCATGATGGCAGTACCAGACAGCGGGATGGAAAAGTTTTTCTGGCTGTTCTCAATAAGTCGTGGGATACTTTTACCAAGCGTGACATTGCTCAAATCGTTGCCCAGGTCTGTAGTCGTGCAACCATCAGAACCACCAGCGCTGCAATCGGAGCCCGTGAAGCCGTTTGTGCAAATGCATGAGCAGGTACCCTGCGACATGATATTTGTTCCACCATTCTGACACTTGAGTGATTCTTGGCACTGAGCAAGCGCAGACTTGGGCTTGTCATTATTACCCAAGTTCTTGAAGACGAAAAATTCCAATGGGACAAGGACGGCTGCCACAATTATACACACAAGTAAAAGCAACAAGAGAACAAACGCCCACACTGGTAAACCGCAACAGCGCCGACGTCGTTTGCCCTGGCCTTCGTCCGAAGGCGTCATATCGCGGAGGCCAGATCGTGAAGGAACATCAACCTGTCGAGTGGGTGCAAGAGGCCAAGACGTCGTTCGAAACCATGAGCCACGAGGCTGCTGCTCTGTTTGTTGTGCCGGAGGGGGAAATGCTGCCAGCATATCTGATAGCCCTACCACTTGTAAGTTCACTATACCAAATCATGAAGAGGATATTCTTACCAGAGTTTTCTTTGTCACCCCCTCGCATCTTACCCTTATCATCAAAGAAATCATTCAAGTTGTCGAAGCGGCTGGCTGGTCTTTTACCAGAATCAATCATAGTCGCGAGTCGAGTTGCACGTCGAATCAAGTCAGGTAAACTAGTGATACTGCCTCTCTCCTCCGCCCTCCTCACTGCTTCAATATCCAGCTTTGGCGGTCGTCGAATAGCCGACAGTCGACTGTAAGGTTGAGGAGAGGGTGTTGGTGCAGGCGCCGGTACTTCTGACAAGTTGGTTGCGCTAGCAGCAGCGTACGCACCTAGAATAGCGTCAGGACTAAGGCTATCATGAGGATTCTGCGAAGGCGCGGATGTCTTGGCCAGAGGCAGTGTGTTAGAAGAGCTTGTTGAGGCATCGATATAACCGGTTCCAGAGTCGAAGGGCTGGACCGGTGATGGTCCAGGGCGGTGATTAGGCTCCATAATGATAGATTTGGTAGTAACAATTGAAGGCTTTCCTCTCTTGCCGATGCTAGCACTGCGGACCAATTTACTCTCATCATGAAACTCGTCATAAGCGGAATCCTGGCTCTTGCTGTCCGTCTCATCGTAATACGAAGGGCTGACTGCCCGAGAACCTGCGGGCCAACTTTCAGGCATAGCGGCACTTGATGCGTATGAGCCGTGCGATCTCGAGTTAAGACTCTCTTCGGGAATCGGCGAGACAAAGGACGCGTGGGAGTAAAAGGACGATGCACCCCTGCGAGATGAAGGAGGGGGTCCAAGATTAGCGCTCGCTCTTGGAGGTCCCAGGCTGACACTTCGTCTGTTAGATTCTGCTACTGTCTGTTGGTTAGGCTCAGGGAAGTCAGGGAGCGATCCTAGACTAGAAGTAGTCATCCGGGAAGACGGAGAAGGTGGAACGGAAGAGTGATAGTCGTCAGACTCAGGTGTAAGAAACACCGGTGTCGGTTCCTGAAGTCGAGACTGATCCAGCAGAGAGGGAACTTGGCTGGGTCGGGGTGGTCGTCGGGGGGCCTGTGTCGGTCGTCCGGGTGGTGGTCGATATGGCTCGGGGTCTGGGGAATTCATAGCGGCCAACGGGGGGCCGGGTAGAGGCCATTGTGGAACTTGCTGTGGTCGAGATATGGCAACACCAGAATTTCCACTTCTATAATCAATCGCAGGCGCAGCCTTGGGTTTCGGAAGCTTGGATTGCGCGGCGGGGTGTCCTCCCATGGGTCGACGAGGAGGAGCCCTCAGTTCTCCAGGTGGACTGTCGTCCATGTTGTCTGGGTACATAGGTTGGTGTCGCGGATATCCACCTTGCGCCATTTCGCGTGCTCTCCTTACAGATCCAGATGCAGGTGCCGAGTCCATCCCTCTTCCATCATACATCTGACTCATTTGGTTCCTTTATGCCAAGTCGAGAGTTCATTCAAACCAACAGCGTAACACGGTCAGAAATCCAGTAGCGAGCCCCTATATGCAGTTCAACTGTATGTAGGAAGCCGTTATGCTGCGAAGAACCGAAGTGATGAAATAATGCGAGTATCCGATGACCTGCAGCGCTCGAAATCGTTCTTGTGGAGAAGCACTGACACAGCGTTCGTATATGGGAAAAGCAGTCTCTATCCGAACTGTTTGCGGTGCTGCAGCATAAAAAGTTGACCTCTCTTGAACTCGATCGGGTCGTACAGCCACAGGCTACGTCGAGTTTACGAGAAATCCGACAAGTGAAATAAAAATAGGCAAAATGAGAACTGGATAGAAACGAATGTGAGAGAAAATAAGACGGATCGACCCAAAAATGAAAGTTTGTCGCACGGTAAACCAGACCTCGCAGGCGCTGCAAGCAAGGCAAATGAGAAATAATCTGAAGAGAAGTGTTAGTATTACAAGGGGATATGGATTGACGCAGATGCGAAAGATTGAAGTGAAACAGTCAAGATGACATCCAGGCCATCTCGAGATTTAGTAGTAGCGAAAGGGAAAACATACCGAAGAAGCGAAAAAAAAAATGTCACGACTTCATGAGATCATGTGGGCGCGACAAATCAAGTCAACGTCACAGGGGCTCGCAATCAACGACTAAGAAGATGGAAGGGATCCGTTCCGACGTAGAGCAGCAGATGGGGATGAAAATCGGAATCGAAAACCAGTGGGCGAGGCCAAAGTCGATGCCGATGTCGTGAGACGGAGCGGCGTGTCACCGAGGAGATGGCTCTGGACGAATCGCGTTTCAAAGTTGCGTCTCGATGGTTTGAGGATGCTCCAGGTGATGAGACGATAATGGTTGTGAGTGGTGAAAGGTGATCCTATAGTCTAGAAGGATGGAAGGCCAGATCGATGAGGCACCAATTGTTGAAGAGGAAGGCGTGGTGAGGCGCTTTATTTCCCAGCTCTTGCTTGTTTCTTCGAACCCGATTATCTTCTGGCGACCCTTACTTAGGTAATTGTCAAAATTATTAAGCAAAAGAATAAAAGGAGTTGGCCTGATTATCTTCTAGACAAACCCGGAAAAGAAACAATAGTAAAAAAGAATAGTAAAAAAGGTGCACAATAGCACAGTTAGAGAAGAATCAAAAAGCAGTGACGAATGAGTGTAATGAGGCGCAGACTACGACAGTTTGGGTCGAAGCAGGCTTGTACCAGTACAGTACAATAGGCACAAAAAGTGCGGGTGAGGTTGTAGAGGAGGAAGAAAGTGAAGCGAAGCGAGGGGAAGAAGAGAGATAATGGGACTGGAAAGTCGGAGTACAACCCAAACCCAAGGTAGATTGGTAGATTGGTGAGGTTTTCGGGGGGCCCTTAGAGTTAAGCAAGCACCTGCGAGACAGTCTGGGCTATTCCACAATGGAATAGACGGGAAACGGACGAGAGAGGCACAAACACTCGACTGATCCAGTTATTACGGGTGAGAAAGCCCCATCACGATAGTATCTTACTGCAGGATCGTCGTTATTCCAACATGGGACCACCCTGCTTACTTCAAAGGCCCATTCAACACCGAGATTCATTCCCACAGAGCACAATACGACCAGAGAGCATAGAGAATCAGAGATGAAGGGGCAGCGGTCATGACCTCTCAAAGGGGCGCCTCTAACCGTTGGCCGTTTTTCCCCATAAATGCACGCGAGACAAGCCACTGCTCTCCCACTGGTTGAACATCCCGTCTGAAGTATGAGTCCCACCAATCACACCAGAGTACTATCTCTTAAAAACCCCTAGAAGCTAGGGGGTCCCTTGCAAGAGCTTTTCAAGTTTAGCAGAAACACTAGCGTGCTCTGTTCCTGCAGCTCGGGCCCTAGTCACAGAGTGCAAGCCACCGTTTTTGAGCTGTCTCTTTTTCTCAACACCAAGACCAACAACACAAGACGAGATCCATCTTTTGTCGGATAATTGCCAGGGTTTATGCTCCTGGGGCTATTGAATATCTAAAGAATATACAGTACTTCATATTTCTTCTAATATTTGCTTTCTTTTATTCTGTGGATTCTTTTATGCAATTTAAACTAACTCCCGGTCCAGAAGTAATCTTAATTGTTTCTTCCGCTTTGACGAGCCAAGCTTTGAACTCAGCCTTGCACCAAGAAGCTGAACAAACACTCACGATACCTAGTTTGATGAACTGACAGCCGAAGTAAACAGCCGAAGACACGCTACAGATCAAGCTAACTCGCCTCGCTCGAGTAGACACTCTGTTAGCGCACGGCAAGGTTTGTGCCTCGGACATTAGACGATGTTTGATGCTTTTTAATGAGATTCAATTTGTTTGATGCACTAGCCACGGTCATGCGCGATTTCATATGTTGACTTCGTGGCCTTTAATTTCTTCATATCACCAACAGTCAGTCCGTCCGCCAAGTTAAGCCTGAATAACAAACATCTCGGGAGTTTAGCCTGTACCTTTTAACTCTGATACAAAATTCCCTCGGAATCGTCGGAGCATCTAAAAGGATGGCTAGCATATGCGACGCTTCACTCGTTACCGTGTCGTGTCTTACGATAATTCACAAGGGGCCCTGGAAGTTGAGAAGTGTCGGGTACATTTGAGTTGAAGTGTTGTTTCACCCTCAAGATCTGGCCTTGGCTTTGATTGACTTCTTGATTTTGTACCTGTAAAGGCCGGCTTTTACCGTTGTGTGACATTTAACTTGGTTTGGTTAACGGGATGACAGTTATTAAAATAAGCCATTACTGTTTGTTTTGTCCCCAAGCTTCGTAGGATCAAAAGCAAACAGCTGTAAATGGCAGTAATTGATTAGTATCCGGGTATCGGGTCTAGACAAATCAGACCTGGAATCGCTTGCGTTGGGTTCCATCGCCCTTCCTTGGCGTGTTTCATGTTTATCGGTAGGGTGCCCTTGAACGTCATCAGCCACCAGGGTTTTTTTTAAGTGTCGATCATTCATTAATTCTCGATAAGCCGCTGTGTACCCTATTATCTCTAGGGTAGCTAATACACCTGTAAAGAAATACGTATTTGATTGTAGATTCTAAATGACTTATAAGCATACATACCAGAAATTCTACAGCGGGGTAATCTAGTTTCACAGCCCGAGTATTAATATTCTCGCTGGTCAGACTTGCATTTCGATTTTCAACATTTCTGCTCATGTTGGCCAGTGGGTATCAGTTCCATCCAGAGATGGGGCGCACACTCAACTATACGAGCATGGTAGATCTATATATAAAGCTTACGTATATGCCGTGTAAGCTTACGAGGAAAGCCTTTACGATACAACAGGGATGTACTGGGCTGATGTGATTCTGAGTTACTGACTTGGACATCGCAAGAACTATACGATGTACACCCTTCCCAGACGCTTTGATACTTCACATGTTAACATAAACGCCAGTAGTTGCTTCTAATAAATTAACATATTTTACTGCACATAATTCATTACATTCGGAAGACGCCAAACTTGGTATCACCCGCCTTGACCTCGTTTCTACCACCCATAGCAGCCTGTAGACCCAGACCTAGGTATCGCCTTGTATGTTGAGGGGGGATAATGCCATCGTCCTACAAGAATGTTAGTATTGACCGTTTCACAAAGCGTCCTGAAGAAATGGCTTACCCATAATCGAGCAGTAGAGAATGTGGCGTCACTCTCCTTCTCAATACGCTCCTTCAACCCCCCGTCAACAGTCTTGCCAACTGTTTCCATTACAGCAGCCAATTGCTCGCTACCCATGACACCAACCTTGGCGTTGGGCCACATCCACAAGAACCGTGGGCTGTAAGCTCGTCCGCACATTCCGTAGTTTCCGGCGCCATAGCTGCCACCGACGACAACGGTGAACTTGGGCACATCAGCGCATGCGACAGCTGTCACAAGCTTGGCGCCATGCTTTGCGATACCTTCACGCTCGGACTGTGAGCCTACCATGAATCCGGAGATGTTCTGTAGGAAAACCAATGGGATGCCGCGCTGAGAGCAGAGCTCAATGAAGTGAGCGCCCTTGACGGCGGATGAGGCGAAGAGAATACCGTCATTGGCCACGATGCCGACCTTGTGGCCGTAGATCTCGGCGAAGCCAGTTACCAGAGTGGTACCGAAGTCGCGCTTGAACTCGGAGAACTCAGAGCCATCCACAACACGAGCGATGACCTCGCGAATAGGCAGAGGCTTTCGTAGGTTGGTGGTAGCAATGCCGAGAAGCTCCTCGGGATTATGGAGAGGTTCTGAGAAGGTAGGCTTGGGTGCTTGAGTCTCCGGTGACTTCTTAGGCCAGTTGAGGTTGCTAATGCAGCGACGAGCCAATACAACAGCATGGGCGTCGTCCACAGCCAAGTAATCTGTCACACCAGACACTGAAGAGTGCATCTTGCCACCACCCAAATCCTCATGGCTGACTACCTCTCCTGTCGCAGCCTTAACAAGAGGAGGGCCGGCAAGGAAAATATGACCTTGCTCCTGGACAATGATGCTCTCGTCACTCATGGCTGGGACGTAGGCGCCACCGGCTGTACAAGGACCCATGACTACAGCGATCTGGGGAATACCCTCTGAGCTCATGCGAGCTTGGTTATAGAAGATGCGACCAAAGTGGTTCTGATCGGGGAAGACGTCGGCTTGGTGTGGGAGGTTGGCACCGCCGCTGTCGACGAGGTAGATGCATCTGGTGGCTGTCAGTCTGCGTTTAATGTTATGCGAAATTAATGTACAATTACATACGGCAGTTTGTTTTCTCTTGCGACAGCTTGCGCTCGCAAGTGCTTCTTGACTGTAATGGGATAATATGTACCGCCCTTGACAGTGCTGTCATTGGCGACAATCACGCATGTCACTCCCTCGACAACACCCACACCAGTGATGATACCGCCTGCAGGAACCTCAGCCTCTGGATAGAGCTCATAACCAGCCATAGGTGAGAGCTCCATAAATGTTGTTCCAGGATCAATCAAAGCTGTAACACGGTCTCTCGGGAGCATCTTCTTGCGCGCGATGTGCTTCTGTCTGGCCTTTTCGGGCCCTCCCTGCTGAATCTTGCGAGCGAGCTCCTGCATGCGGCTCATGACCTCGTTCATCTGCTTCTCATTCTCCTTGAACTCGTCTGATGACGGATCAACGTTTGTCTGAATCCGTGAGATGACATTGGCCTGGTGCGGAGGAGTGAGATTTGCGACAGCTCGCTTTTGTGAAGATATCTGTGTGCGTCGACTGAATTGGCGACCGAGCAGTATCGCCTGACGTGATGAACGTGATAGGGTCATATCTGAAAGCTGCTTGAAGATTGCGAGATACTCAATTCACCGGATAGAGTCTTGGACGAGAAGAAGAGGCTCTTTCAAGGAAGAAGGACGGAAAATAGGAAGCTCTTCTTAATTCTCCTAAAGAATGGCCAATTGCTAAAGCCGAAGTGCGGGCTACGCCAAAGGCCGAGGCTTGTGACGTCGAAAACCTGGGGTAAGCGGGCCGGCCGCTAGAAGCCGCGACGAGCCGGGTCCATCAAAGACGGCTATCGAAGCCCGTGTTTTCCGGCCGCTTTTCACACCCTCGGTCGGTTCACTCTCAAATCTATCTGAGAAAACAAGATAAGCAGAGAAATATTCTCAAGAACTCGTTGTTCTACCATTCACTTCATTCATTTTAGTCACGCATTCACAATGGCGACAAGCGCACGAGCATTCAGATCTCTGGTACGACCTGTCGTGGCACGTCAGTTCCGGCCAGCTGTTACTCTGCCCGCCATCCAGTCTCGCTTGCACTCTTCCAAACACCCCAAAGGCTTCGAAGCTCCTTCAAATGAAGAGCTTGATGAGTTGAGGGAGCGAGTGCAAGAGTTTACTCGCCGTGAGATTACAGAGGAAGTCGCCGCAGAGACAGACAAGACAAATGCCTTCCCAGCTGAGATGTGGCAAAAACTTGGTGAAGCTGGCTTCCTAGGCATTACAGCTGACGAGGATGTTGGTGGTCTTGCTATGGGCTACCAGGCACACATAGTTGTCATGGAGGAGTTATCACGAGCCTCTGGATCCATTGGTCTCAGCTACGCAGCACACTCACAACTCTGCGTCAATCAGCTGCAACTCAATGGATCTCCGGAGCAGAAGCAGAAGTACCTACCTGGCCTCATTGCTGGCACAAGTGTTGGCGCGCTGGCCATGTCTGAATCTGGTTCTGGCAGCGACGTTATCAGCATGCGAACAACTGCAAAGGCCGTGGACGGTGGCTACGTGCTGAACGGATCTAAGATGTGGATCACCAATGGTCCTGATGCCGATGTTATTGTGGTTTACGCAAAGACAGAGCCTGAGAAGGCTTCCAAGGGTATCACGGCCTTCATTGTGGACACCAAGAGCGAAGGCTTCAGCTGCGCTCGCAAGCTCGACAAGATGGGTATGCGTGGCAGCAACACCGGCGAGCTCATGTTCGACGGTGTCTTCGTACCTACAGAGAACATCCTCGGAAAGGTTAATGGAGGCGTGCGAGTGCTTATGGAGGGTCTCGATCTGGAGCGCTTGGTGTTGAGTGCTGGACCTCTGGGTATCATGCAAGCTTCGCTCGATGTTGCCCTGCCCTTTACACACCAGCGCAAGCAGTTCGGTCAACCTATTGCTCACAACCAGCTGCTCCAGGGCAAGCTGGCAGATATGTACACAAAGCTCCAAGCTTCTCGCGCCTACACATACACAACCGCTAAGGCGGTCGATGAGAACGGTTTGATCCGCACCCAGGATTGCGCGGGAGCTATCTTGTATGCGGCTGAGCGGGCGACTGAGTGCACGCTCGACTGCATCCAACTTCTTGGCGGAATGGGTTATGTTGAGGAGATGCCCGCATCAAGATTGCTTCGAGAGTAAGTTTGACCTTCCCACATTGTCTGGCATCAACTCTGAAGGGGTTGAGAGCCTTTGACACAAACCGTGATTCTGAATAGTTGACTGACCACACATGCAGTGCCAAGTTATATGAGATTGGAGCTGGTACTTCCGAGATTCGACGAATGGTTATTGGAAGGGCTTTCAACAAGGAGTATGCCCAGGCATGAAGAGGAAGTACAACAATACAATATCCATGAACACGTTAACTCCTGAAAAAACGCGCCAGGATCAACTTATGAGCCCTAGGACTGATCAACAAGGCTCCGGAACCCAATAAAGTAGCTCCGCAGTATAGCTATCGTTGACTCTCGCAGGGGCAGTTGTTAGACGAGAGCGATCCGGTCTTGTTCAAACATGTTAAGATGCAAGCATTGCGTGTCACAAAATTCCCGGAATGGTTTGGATAACCAATAGAATCAATGAACCAAGAAAAGGAGATAAAAATAAATAAAAAATTCAGTAAACCATGAGACTTGACGAAACTTTGTGCATCCCGCGATGTCGCGGGGAACCCCCACGTAGGAACAATGGAGGCTCAATAAAATACCCGAGCTTCAGCAGGCATGGGCTTATTATCATTGGACGGTTCTAATTGGGTCGCTCTCTGACTGATTTTATAGCAAATTACGGAAGCATTGATCAGGAATTCTGTATTTGAGCACTACATTATAAAGATCGTGATGTGCTTGATGGTGCTGAGTTGCTGGTTTACCCCCCACTAAAGTGACATTTCTTGTCACATTCTGCAAGTGACAAGTTTCTATTTGTTTCTAATGTCCCAATGAAATCTCTCGGCGAAGCACCCAGGATTCAAGCCATCCTCGAACAAAAAGCCCTGGTTGATTTTGCTTTTGACAACCTGGCTTGGCCAATCTACCGATGGCCTCGTGACCCCGATGATCCTGTTTGAATAGGTCGGTCAACTTCTATCATGTTCCTCTTGAAAGTTCCCTCTTCTCTCTTTTGTGTGAGACAATTTCGATCGATCGAATTGTGACGACGGTACGGTGAAGTGGTGCCAACACACCTCACCTGCACACCGAGTTGAATAGGCCTCGCCACCAACAGGATGATGTGGAGGCCCTGACCAATCTTGGTTATGCTGGGTACATGTTTCTTTGCTTCTTTTCAGGTCACTCTGTCATCGGGATCATATCCTGTGGAGGCTCTGAAACAATCTGCCGAACACGAGTGATGCTTTGCTTGTCTAGAACGTTTAGAAGGCCGCTTTTGATGCCGTAGGGCGGAGTCATGCGGCCACGGGCAGGGATAGTAGAGATTATTGGAAGAGAGAGAACATTGGCTTTTGAGATTCCTCCATGGGTGTCCTAGAGAGCTCCTCAGGCTTGGTTAGGCGAGTCTCAACATTGTGGGGATGTCTCTGACCTCCACCTCCGGATCCAAAAATGGAAATCCGGGACTGCGGGACTGTTGAAGTGTCAGGGGTTAGTGCACTACCGCGATCGGGCTTCTATAACTTCTGTCTTTGAGGTTCAATAACTGCTGCCTGCGAGGTTCTGGGTTGCCATCAATGTTAGTCTCCATCTCGCTTAAGCCATCGAAGATATTAGAACATCTTGATAGTATGATTCCAGTATGTTCTGAGTGTGGTCGGCAAGCTACTTGGTAGAAATGAACTCAATGAAGCTAGGTCAGGCTCTTAGATCATTCTCTTCAAATTGATGCCTGGGGCGGGGTTCCCATCCAACTCATCCAAGCAATATCTGAGCATAGGCCATAATAATGTCTTGGTAATGATAGATGAATGAGGGGGAGGGAAAGGAAATTCGTATGGATATTCAAGACGGTTAATCTTTATGTGCGTTGCCAGATTGGAACAATTGGAAAGGGACCCACGCATATGAGATGCATCATGGATTCGATTCGAGACGGAATTGTGGATTTATCCATGAAATGTCGTTGAGATGAGATGAGAGCCGGCCGAACCGGGGGTGGGGGCAAGGTTTTTAGTGGTTTTTGGAGGCTTTTTGGTGGGGAGCTCTCCCGTTACTCGGGCCCAGGTCAGGCGGGATGGACGACGAGTGCTACACGAGACCTCAAAAAAATTGTAAATCCATGTGAGGCTCAGTGCAATCTCAGTCAAGTTTAGTCCTTTTTTTGCAAGTTCGTGGTGGTGTAGCAGCTACACCGTAATATATAATACCTACTTAAATAATAATCGCTTCCCACCTCTTAACCCTTCATCATTGATTCTCTCCCTCCACGTCAGCTCCTCCTCACATTGTCACCATTGTTGTCCAATTTGGATTCAGTTGGCTTTCACAGCATCATTGGCGTACACATCTTTTCCCGCTTTTGTTCCTGGGCGCTAATCAGCAGTGCTTATCCCTGCCCCATCGACGTCAAGCTTAAGGAGCTCCAGCTTCAAGCGCTCGCCACCTAAGCTCATAGGTTTTGGGTTTTGGGCTGCCACTCACTGTTTGCTTTCATAAAGCAATATCTCTCTTTAATCTTTCTTTCTCCATTCTCACAATTTTCTTGATAATCACTATTTGAGTTGCTTTTTGACAATGTCTTTTGCACCTGCTCTGCGTCTATGTGCGCGCCGCATTGCTGCTCCAGCTGTGCCTCGTGGGCTTCATCCTTCCATCACTTTTGCTGCTGCACGAAAGCTTCACAGTGGCCCTCACCGCCAGGATAAGCCTGGAAAGTATGCCCAAACTGACCCTCAGATCGAGGTCGAGTATCCCGAGGACCATGAGCTCCCTAGCAGTGAGCCTGTCGCTGGCACTGGTGGCCAGTATGTGAAGCCCACGCTCCCTACCTTTTCGCTTGATGGCCATGTCGGTATCGTCACTGGAGGAGCTCGTGGTTTGGGTCTTGTTATGGGCCAGGGAATGGTCTTTTCCGGCTCTCACCTTGCTCTCGTCGACATGAACAGTAAGTGCATTTCTCAAATTAGAGACCAAAGACATCATACTAAGGACGTAACAGAGGAAGAAGCTGAAAAGAAGACAAGCCTTCTCATTGAAGCTTTCAAGAAGGAAAACCCTCGAGCTCGACGGTAGGTTCAGCATTCAAAATTCCAACTACGCAAAACTAAACAGATACTCCAGAACTCCAAAGGTCACGGCTCACTATGCTGATGTTTCTGACCCCGAGTCTGTCGAGGCCTGTATCGCCGAGGTCGTCAAGGAACATGGCAAAATCGACAACCTTGTCACTTCAGCTGGCTTCACTGAGAACTTCGAAGCCGTTAACTACCCTATCGACCGTCTCCGCAAGCTATGGGCTGTGAACGTCGACGGAACCTATCTCTTTGCAACCTCGGTTGCCCGTCATCTGATGGAGAGGAAGGCCCCTGGAAGCATCGTGATGATCGGTAGCATGTCCGGTGCCATTGTCAACGTCCCCCAGCCACAGGCTCCCTACAACGCTGCTAAGGCTGGTGTTCGACACCTTGCCGCATCTCTCGCCGTCGAGTGGGCTCACGCCAACATTCGAGTGAACTGCATCTCTCCTGGCTACATGCTGACTGCCCTGTAAGTGTGCTCAAAGTCGCCTCTGGTAAAGCTGTAGCTAACATGATCACACCAGCACTCAGAAGATTCTTGATGATAACCCTGATCTCAAGGCTAAGTGGACTTCTCTCATTCCTCAGGGTAAGATGGGTCAGCCTCAGGATCTCATGGGCCCCGTTGCCTTCCTTCTTTCTGATGTAAGTTTTATTCCTGACAGGCTTAAGATTTTGAGCTAATCGCGGGTTCTCTACAGGCTTCCTCCTATGTCACTGGTGCTGATATCCGAGTTGACGGTGGTTACACCGTCACCTAAATTTTAATGAACAAAAGGCGAACGGGAGTTTGGTAAAAATTGCACCTTGATTGGTTTTCTGTATGGTTGGGCTGGCGTGCCTGGTAGCGAATTTAGAATTCGATAATGTATCTAATGAGAGACCAGAAAGTTTCCACACATCGATCGATGTCTTGAGAAATTGAGCCATTACTTTCTGTCACCTCTGACGTCGACTTGCAAGAGCTCCATTTTCAATTTGAAACGCAGAAGTAAAACATCAGTAAAAAGTGCTTGAACGTTGGTCATCAGTAATGTACCTTGATGAAGCGTTGCCTTTGGCTATACACCACTCAACTCGTAGTATCAACGTGATTGAAGCGTTATAAAGGCTCCAGGGGTGTTCTGTATTATTATCTATGCAGATAAATGTTTCGTTCTTTCTCATACTACGTCTGCATTTGAAAAGGAAATACGATCGATATGATTGGGAACCTTCTTGCCATCGTAAACCTCTCATTGCTTATCAATACATTCTTGCTAGAACATGCATTTCTTGGCAGCACTAAAGCCACTTGAAAATTTTCTTTATAGCTCAACCCCTATCGCAGTTCGTCCATGAGATAGATAAGGTACCGTCAAGGAGGCGCCGATGTGACGCTTCCCGAGATCGGATAGCTGCAGATCAAAACCCATGACATTCCCGAGTGCAACCCGCACACTCAGCAAATGCCTGACGGTATTGCCAAAGCAGGATCGGGCTGCAGAGAAACCCCAACACGTTCGTCGGCACCGAGGCCATGGTACAGCCAAACAGCTGCCGTTGTAGGTTAGATCAGATACAGCACACATCACGTTAGATGCAACCACAGATGCAGCCACTGCGGTTATCGGGTGCCAGATATGAGGGCGAAAACTACGAGACTGTGTGATTGCACATGGCCGTGACCTAAATCTGGCACAAAATGTGTGGTAGCAGTGGAGGATTGATATGTCGTGTTAGGGTGAGCTCTATTTATGGGGTTTTGGGACAAGTTTTACCCACAACCTCTTCTGATAATGAATAAAGTAGCACAGGAACACAATCTTACAATCAATGGTGAGAAATGCGGCTACAATAAGCATTCCATCGCCATCGCTGGCCCGAGACATGTTGCCTTGACATTCGAATATTCATTATTAACTTCATCATCACTCCCATACCTGGTCTGCGACATCCGATAGTCGAGCGATGACCCTCCGAATGATACAGATGGCGCAATCACCCTGAAAATCGGTGTCGGCCCGCGGTGACCAAATAGGAAGCTTTGAATCCACCTTTGATCATCTGTTACCTCTCCATCTCTGACAGAAGCTCAAGTCCAGGATCTCTAACAAGGGTCCCCACAACCATGATGCTTAGGTGTGGCTCACAGCGTGGGGAGGCCTGTCGAGTCAAGGGACCTCCATCAAACACTCAAGGTACCTTGCACTGGGATTCTTGACCACGTGGGTGAGTGAGTTTGGTAAGATAATCGAGTAATGAAGATCTCACCACAAGCAAACTTGATAGTATGCTGATAGCAGGTCACTCATACAGGGTATGCACGTTTGTTTCCCCGGGACAAAGATCCAAACGCGGCGTGGTCATGGAGCTCTTTCAAGCTGGAGCTCTCCACAGTTAGCCGAGTCACCCAAGTTTCCAACTCTAAAGCCGACGTTGAGCACCTCATTGCCGGTTTCGACCTAGGCACGCCTCTCCGTACCGGTACGTGCGACATCCATTACTTCAATTCCTCTCGGCCGACAAATGCTCAAAATATGAAGAAAGTTTACGTTTAGTCCAAACACAGAGACGGGATGGCTGACTGTGAACCCCCTCTTTTCATCATCTCAGCGTCAGGTGCATCCAGGAACAAGCCGACCTCCGAGCAAAGAGATTTGAATTGGTCTCGTGAAACACCACAGCCTGGAACGTGGAAGCGGGGAAGAGCTTCAGGAAGCGAAAGTCTGATAATCGTACGTATCGAGTCTGTGCTGTCGCATGTGGTTGATGTGGTCAGTCACACGACCATGACGACGCTGGGTATTGATTGACCCCGCCGAGAAATTGATCAGAAGACTGTAAGAAAATTGCGCCTCCTGTAAGAGGAAAAGACAAAAGGGAGATAAAAAGAAAGAATGAGACAATGGAAGGATTGAACCGTAGTGGAGGGGAATCCCGGTAGAACTCCCACAGCCAATCCACTTAACCAACCAGGTTGATCATCTCGCCCAGATAGAGACAGTCTATGTCAGACAATGTGACGGTTTCAGCTTTGAGAGGTCCACTGGTCCAGCAGATGAGTTATAGATAGGGACACTAAGTCGGCATGGAAGTGATGTTTCGGTTGGTTGAAGATCGTGTCTGTTTTCGGCGCTATTGAGTCAGGAACTAACAGGGAGGGGAGAGAGCGCAGAGCCGCAAGTCGTGTACATGGGCACCTTTGTATGATGGTTCTGAGGCCAAGCTCACAACTATAGGACTGCATCTTGATAAAGGCTGAGTCCGGAAACTCGGACTCGTTTCCCAAGAGGAGAAATTATTTCAAGCTGAACACAAGTTGTTATAGATCAGGGTAGATCAGTTATAACTAATTTTCGCTCTATTGAAACTATGAAAGCCTATTGACTTGGAGGCGGTGAATTTGTTCACGGTCATATATTATCATTCAGGCCCAGAAGGTGGCCAACGCGCGAAACATCTAGGCCCTGATTCATAATGACAGCTCTCCCTGCATATAGCCGGACGGTATATCATTGACTTGGAAGTTGATGATTGGTGATGTCTCATTTCAATATTGGCCCCGTGACCTTGATGTTGAGGTACCCATCCTTGTCGATGCTGTAGGTTGCCCCTGTCAACCGACTTAGGAGGTATGTACCTTAGATATTCAGCCACAGGGACACGATGAAAGCGAGGAGAGTGTCTCTAACTTGTCAGCCCTACTGCCGATCCACAGACATTCGGTGAGATGTGAGACTAACGCTGTGCAGTGACCAGATTTTTGAATCGTGAAAAGAAAGAGTACAAGTCTATAGAGAATTGATAAGAGTAAGAAGCAACACTATCAACCTTACTAGATTTAAAACTGGGTCAAAGTTTCCATCATATAAGAAATGTATTTTAGTGGTGGAGGTCAGCCAGGCCTATCCATGCCTAGGTGAGGATAGAAACCCGTGAGGTTCAGCCCAAGGGCACGTCACAGGGTGCCCGCGTGTCCGGTAGTTCAGGTTCCAGTGTAACCTCCCCTACTAGTGCGTATGGATCCTTGATCCACTGCCCTTGAATCTGAAAAGTTTAGGCAGAGGAACATTGCCTTTTGTTCTTTGCACATGCCCAGGAGATCTACACAAGTATTACATCAGTCAGATCTTCAACCCTTTGATTCACGCATCAAGTCATAGTGATATAGCTTTTAAGCTTCTCGCTCAAGAGGACAGGACTCGTTCTTTGGTTAATTGACTTCTGATTCATTGCACTCCAGGTAAGGTACCTTACCTTAGACAGGCTGTGGACTTCTCAACCCAACCACTAGGAGCCCCGCCAAGCTTTGCTCCACGGGTGCCTTCCTAAAGGTCATGAGCTAGGCTAGGGAAGGAACAGCCCAATCGTCAACCCAGATCACCAACGGAAAGGTCGAGTTCCAGTCCGGTCATCTTAAAGACATGGTCGAGGACTCGAGGATTCCTTTTTCTATTTCCCCATTTCATTCTCCAACCTCTTAATTCAACCTCTCTTTGGCATTTCACTCCGCTTCTTGTACGAGAAAGAGGTACACACAACTCAGCTCTCAGCATCTGCCTGGTTTTCCTCC
The DNA here is from genome assembly GCA_002982035.1 of Fusarium algeriense. Classification (NCBI taxonomy): domain Eukaryota; kingdom Fungi; phylum Ascomycota; class Sordariomycetes; order Hypocreales; family Nectriaceae; genus Fusarium; species Fusarium algeriense. The sequence continues at coordinate 64,071 of PVPY01000148.1, forward strand.
CTGATAGTCGTGGCTTTTGCGTGCATGTCTTTGGCTTCTCACTTACACTAGCACCCGATAGCACCTCAAGTCCACTATCGTCTGCGGAGGAACCACCTGGACCTGAGCTACGATAAACTACACTACAGTACGTACCGGCCTTGACAGCCAGCACTCAGATGAGGTGACAAGCATCCCTCACCTCACCTCCACCAAAGAGATAAACGTGCTGGGCGATAAGTCGCTAGAACCCGGCCCCCTGGCGCTCTTGCTCTCCCGTCGGCCAGCGAAGTAGCGAAGTAGCGGCCTCTCCGGAAGGTACCTGACCTTGTTCGTCTCTCCACTCTTTCGCCGCCATCTTGGCCGACCAAGCGGACGGGACTCCTTTTCATCGCTCTCCCTCCCGTTGTCACAACCAAGCCATAGGAACCACCACCTTGGACAGCCTTTTGCGACACACCGATCCAGTTATCTAGACTCCTAACTCCGTGTTTTTGATTTTTTTCTTTTTTTAAAAAAGTGCTGAGTCGGCACGGCACCAGCTCCGAAGCTTATCGGCATCAGGTGTGAGGACGTGGGACTCTTCCGACAACTTGACTTGTACAAATAGGTACTCGTTTACCTTGAACCAGCATCAGCTGCCGCCTCCGACGTCGCCGCCGCTATTGAAGTTTTTATGTATACCGACCCAACGAATCCAGTAGTCCGAAAAGTACCCATGAAATCCAGCTCAAAGTACTCGATATCTTCAGTCATTGCCATCAGTCCCTCCACCGGCTCTCCACCGTCTTTTTCTCCGGTTCACTAGCAGGTACAGACTTTTTCACTTCTGGACCCTGGATTTTTCATATATCTATATCTGTCCATTCTTCTTTTCGTGCCCCTAACTTGTGACGCGCAGACTTTATTTGTTCTTAAAAGAGGCTTCGAGCTGCAGATGCAATAAGACAACCCTGAACACACTGTTACACTTACACGGCACCTGAACGGCTCTCGATTTAGCTCACAGCTGGAACTAATGCTCGCGCTGAGCTAAGCTTTCTACTGCATCACTGGAGTTTCACTCACCAAAGTTGTCTCGCTTCACCAGCACAAGGTCCACAGTTTATTGCTTTCGCCGCTTTTTTGCGCACGAGAAGCCAATTTTTGCGTCACGAGCTTACGAGTCACGAGAAGTTTCGAAGTCTGAGGTCCTCTTCGCAACGGTGTTTCTTTCTCAGGGAAATCAATAATCATTAACCCACGCGAAAGGAACAAAAGAAGAGCAGGACAAAAAAGCCTTGTATTACCTGGAGCTTCTGTGTGCCCTTAACAACCGTCAGCTGCTGCACCTCTCAGCCCGTCTTTGGTGTTGCCCGATTACTGGACCATTTTGCGCGACTCCAGCAATCTAGCAACCACCTGCCGGCACATAATCCTTTACCACGCTTTCAAATTTCCTAGGAATTGGGTTAGTGGTTTATGACACTTGAATTGGTCAAAAACGAAAAACGTCCATTGCTGTTTATTGAGTGACACTGTGTTTGCTCGCAATCACTTAACCTCTGCCAACTTCCAGAACAGGCACACTGTTAAACTTGACGACCATGCTTCACCTTGGTAGTCGTCGATAAACACTTTTACGCCGAAGAACCAGTGGGTGGCATTTGCAGTTGTTCACTTTAAGTTTATCTCCTGTCGTCGCGGAAACTTTCAGAGTGCCACAAATATGGATTCGAACATGCCGATGATACTGCCGAAGGGCATTGTCATCAACTCCAAAAACATATATAAAGAGGTTGCTGATTTTCCTCTGGTCCCTCCTGACAAGGTTTGGGAGTACTGGCATGGTAAAACTTCTTATTTCTTTTTCACGTTGAATACTGCTCATGCTTCCCTAGTTTATACGACAACATATAAGAAGCTTAAGGATCCGACGGCTTGCCGGCTTGAAAATTTTTGGTGGCATGTCTGGGGAAGCGACCGCAGGTTCCTCAAGGGCAGTTCTCTAGCAAAACTCTACGAGGAGATCTCGGTTGGACCAACCTTTGTCCCTCTTCGGGGGCCACCGAATCGATGGGAAGGACCCGATGTACGTGCCATTGCGGTTTGCTTTCTCACGATGACACCCACCGGCGGCTGACACCCCCTAGATCCCCCCCCTGATTAAAAAGATTCTAGAAGCCGCCGATTCTCAGGCAACCCCACCACTACCACAAACTCAAGGGCCCCGCCATTCAAAACCTACCGACTCAGCAGCGTTAAGAACGTTATCTTCAAGCGCCTCCAAGCCGCCACCCGCCCACCCAATCTTGAAAAAAGCCCGAGGGCCATCGTCATCGGGGCCCCGGCCGACGGCTCGCTTTGTGTCACCCCATGAATCCGCTGATGAAGATGAGATTCCCTCCTCAGGAAGCACAGCTGCAACAGCGTCTGAGGCACCCGTGTATGTAACGGATCCGCCGAAGAAGAAAACGACCATTGTACCCCCTCAGAAGCTTACCCCCTCGTCTCCTGCCGCGAGTAAGAAAACCATACAGCCAAGCAAATTAGCATCAACCACAGAACCTGTTATTCGAGAAGCCGGGGCTGGGACATCGAGTGGGTCAAGGAATGGTGCGCTGCAGCGGCCCGTACCTCACAGTGCTCGCACAAACGTGGAACATGACCGACCTACCTCTGGAGACAGCAATGGTATGGCCGGGAAAAGTCCTCCTATGAGCGAGAAGGCACGTGGAAAGCAACCAGCAGTTCCAGTTCAACCAGTTTCATACAGAAAAGAAGTCGCGAAGGGCGTGATAGAAGAAGAAACACGGCCATCACCCCCTAAAGATCGACCTCGCAGCATTCATCGCGAGAAAGGTGTGCTCCCTCAAGCTCGCTCTCTCATAAATCTTGCGAATCACGGATCACGAAGAGGGTCTGGAGCTTCTTCAAGGTCGACGATTGGAGTGGGATCATTTGAGAGTGGAAGAAGCCAGGAGGCGCCTCTTATGGCGCGGTCTCAGTCCCATGGCGGATACGATCAACCAAAGCCGCACAACAACATTCAAGCACCTGGTCTCTTCACGGAGGCTACCTCATCTACATCCAACGTTGCAGTGGCTGGCACGATTCTCGATCAATCTGGGTTTGGATCCATGTCGGACTTGAGCACTATCGATCATTTACGGCCTGAACATCACACCATCCCCGCTGTACCACCACAGCCCTCTATCCTCGATGCTCGTTTCACCCCAACTCCTCCTACTACATCAGCTAGTGTGCCTTTAGGGCGCACAAAAAGCCAGTTAACACTACTTCTTGAACGCGAAAAGGCAAGGCCACGATCCAAAAACTAAAGTATTATTTGTACCCCTAAAAAAGCTATTTTATCCCACCGGATATTCTGCGCCGTGGAGGTCCCACCACGGCTTTGTACACCATTTATAACAAGGGCTCAGCTCTTATACTATGCAAAATGCTTTTCAGATGACTTTGGGTGCATGGTCATGGAGTTGTGGGTGGGTGCATCAAAACATTCACGGTCCACATGCTCAGTGATATCTTCCCCATTTCTCGTTAATCTATAAAAGAATACTGGCTCAGGAGTGGAGATTTGAAGGCCACGCGAATGGTTCTTTCTAGATACATGATCGGATTCAGGAGGCGAGGCGTTGACGGCAAAGCGGAAGACCAGATTTGGAGCGGCCTCTCGGCTGAAGGGCCTAGCTCATGAAAGGAACGAACAGGAATTGGGTTGATACCAATTAGAGAGCGAAAAGTAAAATATTGAGCTGATACTGACTGAGGAACTTGGCTTGATAAATGTGCTGTTTCGAGTGAATATTATTGTCTAGGATCTGTTACTTACTAAAAGGATTTTGTGAAAAAGAACAGAAACAAAACAGGGATATAATTGAATCCAAGACCATATTTAAGCTATGTCACAGCAACTAGTTGCGTTATAATACCAATGGATTTTGTTTCAGTTATGAAAAGTCATCTTTTTTCCACATCAACCTTCAAGTAAAATCCTCAAGTTTGACAGGTGTTTGATAAAATAGCAAATATATTTTGGGGAGTCGTGTGACCTTATGTCTGAAGGAATCATTCCAACTCTTGACGCTGTTGGGAAATCTCATACTATAGCCATCAAACTGGAGACTTAGGAAAAAATAGTTACTAGATATTACTCTTTTATCTTTTGTAAGCCAGGGTTTGCACCTATGTTTTGTCCAACCGACTTTACCAGTCCTCCAAGGTAAGCCGTCCAATCCGTTAATTAATCCAAAAAGCTCCGTGACGCGTTATGAAAGGGAGGTGTAATAAGAATTCGTTTTGTGAGGAAGTGATGCTGAGCGAGTGTGTTGAGTGCCTCAAAAGAGGGCGAGTGATGATGTGATGATGCGTGAAATATAGTAATGCATGAGTGATGGCGTGAAGAAAAGGGGTGCCCAAAGAAGTCACAAAAGGAGACGTCACTATTCGTCAAGCTTGAACATTCTGCGAAGGGTTCCGAATTTCTTCTTCTTGGGTGTGCCAATCTCTGAACCGTCGATCGAAGCTGGCGTGATATGATTGGCAGTACCTATTTGGCTGTGTGAAGTACTGCGACGCTTGAGAAAACCTGTTTTTGTTGTTGGAGAGGATGGGGAAGGACCTAGACCGCCAGCGGTAGAGGGGCGCTTCTCTTCGTCAACAACGTAGGTGTTCTGAGAGCCATCGTCAAACTGATCTTCTTCTTCATGAGTATTCTGATGATCCTGGAGAGGCCAGTTTGCTCCACGTTTGTGTAGGCGCGAGCTGTGTGCCTGACTCTCACTGTTGCTTCGAATAAAAGCAAGTCGTTCTGGACCCCGTTCCAAGTGTGTGTCCCGGCGCGATGCGCTTTCACTCGTGCTCCGAGAGATCTTGTCAGCAGGATCCTTCTTGCGACGCAAAATTGACGACATGAAGCTGCCACGGCGTTTATGACCTGGACGTCCGCCTGTTATCTCGACGTTGTGAGTCTGCGGCGCAATCCCGTCTCGTCCTGAACCACTTCGATTCAAGGTTGCCCGAGGAGCTGTGTTGGCCGTCCCATTGGAAGCGAGGTTCTGTCGAGGTTGCTCTTCCTCGTCATCACTGTCGGGAAGATCAGGGGAGTCCTGAACACCGGCACGCGCAGGCGGGACTCCCATGGCGGCGGCGGCGGCGTTGTTTGAAGCCGAACTGCGCATTGTTTTTGGTACGCGTTTCTGCTTTGGGAGGGGCGAGGGGGTATCCTCATCACTTGAGTCGACGAATCGACTTCTAAATGCTGGGCGGCTCTCATCCTCATCACTCGAATCATTGAAGCGACTACCACTCTTAGGTTTTTTCCCCTTGCCAGAACGACCAAAGGCAGAAACGCGCATGCGAGAGGACCCGGCCTCACTGGACTCAGTACGTAGTGACTGACGCATACGGCCACCCATCACAACCGGAGGAGGAGAACTTGTGTTGGAATTACGGCGGAAAGCTGAGCCTGTGGGCGACAGAGATCGAAGACTAAATCGGCTGCTTCCCCTTGCGTTGTCTGGTGGAGATGCTGCTGCCGGTTCTCGTGCACTTCCTCTCATCGTCTTACGGAAGCCGAAGCCTTCTCCGCCACCGACTTTTGCACGCCGGAAACTGCTTTCGCTTGAGTCAGATCCTCGGCGTGTAAGGCTTGGCTTCGCAGCAGATCGAATAGTAGGACCCCTGTCTTCAGAGTGCGCCCGGCGCTGTGATTTGACTGGTTCTGACGTTATCGCTGGTTGGTAAGAGATTGGCCGAGCACCATTTCTCTGAGCGGGAGCTGTCTTGTGCCCATTGGCCGCAGAACCGTTTGTTCTAAGCGATTTGCGCATTGCAACACCAGCAGTAGTCTCAGGCTCTTGACGAAGGGACTTGCGTAGATGACTATCGTGCGAGTTCGGGGGGCTTGAAGGAGCAGCGCTGGATCTCATAGATTTGCGCATGCCACCAGTTTGAAGTGGCTCGGCATTTACTGTTGGAGCCTCGGTGGCCCGCATGGACTTTCTCAGTTTTGCACTTCCACTCGGCTTTGATTTGTCCAGAACGGGTGTCTCAATACGAGACTTCTCAACCTCATCACGAGGCCAGCTAGTGCCTGGTTGAATTTGGTATAACCGATTTGGATCACAGAGGTTATCTGAGACATGCGCCTCTTCTGAAGCTTCTAGAGGCTCTTCCACAGGCTCTTCTGCAAGCTTCTGCTTCTGCTTTGCTCGAGTTTTTGCTTTGGGTTTGGAGTGTGGGACGGGTTCTTCTGGAACATCTTCCTCGTCAGATTCCTCCATTGCCTCCCTTTCAAGCTGACGCCTGTCCTCAGGGCTCAAGCTCCTCCAATAAGCCTTTGCTGTTTCCCAATCACTGGGCGTTGGCAGAGCATTCTGAGATGGGGTCTTGGTGGGCGTGGACTGCTGAGACACGTTGGTTTCCTTGGATTTGGCAATGGCCTTCTCAAACACCTTCTGGGAAAATGTCGATTCGACCGGGCTGTCGACAACAGCGTCAAGAGACAAGAAACCGTCGCCTTCCATGTCGGAGAGATCTTCGTAAGCGTCACTGTAGATGCTGCTCTCATCCGACTCCTCCGACTCTTCCTGGATGTCATGCATCTGAGAGCTTGAAGATATCGCGCTAGTGGAATCGAAAGACTGACGAGTCGAAACTGGTGTGGTCTGATCAATTGCCTTGGGTGTTTGATTTAAGCGAGACTCTGAAGATGATACTTTGGTGTCGTCGGAGATTGCTCTCTGACTAGAAGCATCACTTGGACCTGCTGGAAAACCCCCGGGAACATCAAAGAAGTCCTGTGGAGATTCTGCCTGGTTTTCATTAGGGATGCGGGGACTAGGCTGTATTATCGAGATGGTTGGTATGATGTCGTTTGGACTAGACTTCGCCGAATCATTCTCAATGGGGCTGGCCGAATTGCTAACAGTCGTTTGGGTTTCAGACACAGGTTCGGCAGAAGCTTGAGATTTTGATACATCGCCTGACTCGGATTCGTCATCAGAGCTCAGGTCACTGTTGCTAATATATCCTTGGCCATCAACAGACGTTACCACAGGGGGCAGTGGTTCCCGGTATCTGGAAGTATTAGCTTCATTGCGAGAGGCCTGCTCCTGTGCCAAGACTGAGCCAATAGCCAGATCACTTGACGGCGCCAAATCTTCGGTGCGAGCTTTGTTGTTCAATCCTGAAGGCGATGAATCTGTAGCTGGAGGCGAAGCTGATCTCTCCAGGGGACGAACCAGAGGTCGCTCCTCAGGCTCTTTGACCTTCTTCTCGCGGATACTTCCAAATGAAGGGAGAGCAGGACGAGGAGTCATAGTTTCCTCCTCATCCAAAGTTATTGAGTCTCTCTTATTTCGTCCAAGGATGCTGTGCCAAGACTTCTTTGTTTGTGGACTAGCAATCTGTGGTGAATCTATATCTGAAGATGGAACAGACTCTCCTATTACAGCCGTGTTTCCATCATCGAAGCTCACTCTGACGCTCTTCTTCCGCGAGAGTTCTGATTCTTCACGACCAGCCATACCTGACCAGGCAGCAGACGCATCAGAGCCATCTTCTGAAGGAGATGCATCCCGAGGACTTGAGTACTTAAGCGCGGATTTTCGTGGCGACAATGACCTTGGAGGCGGCTCATGTCTAACGAGTAGCTGGTCGGCCTTGGGCGCAAAATGAGTGGTCCGGGCAGGGCTCCGAGCAGGACTTTCAGAATGCACTCGATTTCGACGCACATTTTCATTAGGAACTGAAACTGGTGCGGTTTCTTGTGTCTGCCGAGGTGGTGATATTGATTTGACAGGAATGGCATCGACACCATCCATTGGGCGTTCGTGTGTAGCTGCCGGCTTGGCAGCCTCACGTTTTTCCTCTTCTTCGAGTTCAGGGTCTTCGTGCACTACAGAAGGACGCTTTCTCACCGATGCTTCAGACTTGGTCACTCTCGGTGGGCTTACGATAGTCTGATCCGGATGCCTCGGTGTTTCGAAGTCTGCCTCTGGTTCTGGCCCAATTAATGTTTGCCTGGTTGACAAGTTCGTGCTCGTGTCAGGCTTCGCCTCGGACTTGGATCCCGGCTCAGATTCGAGGTCTGACCCGAGCTCAGGATCATTTTCGGCTTCTGGTTGACTGGCCTGCTTGGCCTGGCCGGGTTGTTGCGTTATCGCAACATGGGTATCCGAAGGACTTTGTGAGCTTGCGACTGCCTTTGGTGTTGGTGAGGCAGGTTCGACTGCAGTGCCCTTGAGTCTTCCGACGGTTCCCTTGGACAAGTGAGTGCCACTCCTGGATCCCTCATGCTTTTGCCTGCGAACAGGTTTCTCAGAGGCGTCGCGGACAGTCTGATCTATCATTAAAAGTTGTGCCTGAGGAACCATCCGCCTGGAATTAGGGTCGTAAACCATGACATTGCTTGACGGACTTGGTGATTCTGTCATAGAGCGAGGATAAGAGAAATTGATAGAGCTCGGGCTGCTCGGCCGTATGTCTGCAGATGCCCGTTTATCAGCCACAGGGGCGCGACGCACGTTAGATAAATCATTTCCTGTAGCTGCTCCAAACCACGATCCTTGCGCTTGGCCGTTTTGCATTTTTTGGCTCGCCGTTTGAAAATGTTGCGTTTGCAAGCTTGTTGCTCGTTTGTGGGTCGAGCTCTTCGAATTGGCTTTATTGTGCTCGTGCTGCGGAAGCTTTGGCACCGGAGGAACATCTTGAGATTGTGGAGCAGCAGCCCGTGCTGGTGAAGGCGAGGGTGTTCGGAAGGTTCGTTCTGTCATAGAACTTGCGCTCGGCGACCGATGGAGTTCCCGACTCCTCCTGTCCCGGCTTCCCGTTGATGAGACTGAAGCGCTCCTCCGCGCAACTCGCTTGGATTGAACCTGTGACACATTGGTGGGGGTTGTAGGCCGGGCCTTGAGAGCAGCAGCTGCTGCTGCTGATGACAAAGATGGCGTTGATTCACGCCTTAGAAAGGCCGATGCGGCAGCTGTCGCAGCGTTGGGATTGGCCGTCTCCCGGGTTAACGGCTGAGATGAAAGCGCCATGTTAGCAATGCAAATATGATTGCGAATGCAATTGAAAGAAAAGAGAACTGGACCAAGAGAGTGAGCGTCGCAGGACGGAAATAAGGTCGAAGACAACAATCAAAGACAAATGCGGCAAGTCTCGACAGGTGAAGTTAAGTCAATGGCTTTGCCTATAAGGGCGATTTCCGTGGCGGGCCAAAAGCCAAAAGCCAAAACCGGTTTTATAGGAGCCGCAATAGTGAAGTACAGTTTAGAGGAAGAAGACGACTCACCTGAGCGGGAGGACGATGCCTCCTTGAACCTCCAAACATGATGGGCTGGTTTAGGCTTGACTAGATCGAAAGCGGCGCGAGGCCAGCTCAGCTCAACAGACGGCTTGCATCAAGATCAAGGCCACGGAATTTCGGAGGTTAGTGAATAATGACGCTGAGATGTGAGTCAAGGTAGTCGTAGTAAGAAATGTTGTGTCGTGTATACGTCAGGATAATGGATGGGTTGAGACGGAAATTAGGGCTGCAAAAAGTAGTATGAAGAAGACTCCATGGACTGACTGGATGGAGACGAGGGAGGGAGGTTCCATGTCCATGCTCATTAGAGAGCTGATGACGACAGGTATCAAGCCACTAACGCTAGCCTCAATTAGTGGACCCCACCCACGCTAGCTCTCCTTAAGGTAGTCGTAGCTTCCGGGTATGTGATGTACGGTTGGTAGCCGATGTTTTTTTATTCCGGTGGTTCCATTGAGTAAGGTAGCATCCTCCAGGGCACATTGCAGATGGAAACTCAAGGGTCCAATGAGATAATTGTGATGACTTTACTTGGAGTGATAACCATGTCATTTATCCAACCATTGGCTCTTGTTACTCATAGTCCACGTTGACATCAACACGTGGTTTTCTGTTACAGATTTGCCCAAGACAGTACTGTACATACAGATACGTTAGTACAATGCAATCAACTTCAACTTTCCGGTTTTTAGTAGTCTGATCACAAAGGAACCTTGCACAGATCCATAGATCAGTAATTCAATTTGTAGATCGGTGCTTTATGGGGCCCAGTCTCGGCAGGCCTCCAGCTTCCAGCTGCCGAGATCTACGAGATTCCTCGTCGAAATAAACATAAACAATCTGGGGGCTAATCTTGCCTGGTTCTTATTAGGTTCCTTGACCTGAGGCACGCGGCTCATTCATAACCTGACCCACTGAGGGACTGATCTTCGTAGTACTGTATCGCATCTGGAGGACAATGGTAGTGGTACAATGGCACCGTATACTATCATCCATAGAACCAAAGACACTTCCCAGCGAGTGCGCTCAGTTGGTTCTATAGAGTGCTGTTTGCCGAGGTTGACAGCACGGAAATCATTCTTTATCTCGCCGGTTCTTATTAACTGTGTCTCCGCATAACCTAAATCAAACCCACCTTGAATCTCCAGCTGAACTAAACAGCTTGATCTAACAGCTTTCTGACGTCACAGCCTGCGAAGGTAGGTAACTGGGACGTTTCAATCATAGCCAGCCGTTTCATGCAATTTTGCAGCATTTGTACGTGCGCACGCAAAAAAAAAAAAAAAAGGACAAATAGCAATGAGTGGTTATGAGAATGTTGAAAAGCTAGGATAGCCCTGTTATCATACAATGTGACTCTTGGTCTGGCTGATTGAACCCAAGTGCTGTGGTGGCACAAGGTGCAACATTCCTATCCCTATCCCTATCCCAAAACCAGTTGTCACTTTACTTTCATTATTGAGCCGCCTCCCCACCGAGTGGCTCAGTCTTGCGCTCATCCACAAATTCTCCAAGAAGCTAAGAAGCAAGGGATTGGTCGCAGAAGAGGTCTGCCCCTTTTTTCGTTCTCAATACCAAGAGTACCAAGTGCCTGTCAGACTCAAGCGCAACCCCTTTCTTGTATACCAGACACTTTGGAGTGTCTAGATTCAATGATATCCTCCAAGTGTACAACCACTTTCATAACCTAGTTGGTGGACGACGCACACCGATCATCAAGGCTAAAATAGGGAGTAACGCGATTGCTGGGAGCAGGCCTTTCCACTGAATCATGCTTGCAAACTATGATGACTGGACCTCAGTCGGTATGTCTGGCCCAGTGCGGTCTCTTGGTGAACCCGGGAATTGGTTCTCGTTCTCGTCCTCGTCTGACTGAGCTGAATGGTTGTGGTTCATGTCTGCAGATGTGCCAGGCTCCTGGGGCGGATTCTGAGTTGTAGCGTTCTCTCCCCGAGACGCAGACTTTTTACCGCTTTTTCTGCCTTTCCTACTTTTCTCCTTAGCCTTCTCGAGAAGTCGTTTGCGATCAGCTTCTTCCTGTCGGCGTTTGCGGTCTTTCATCTCATACTGTCGGATCAATGCTTTGGGTGGTGCTCCGAATATCATTTCATATTCGCAGAATTCGCAAATCCACTCGTCAGCTGTTTTGGCGGGATAGCGTTGAGCCTCTTGACGACGACGCCGTGCAGCCCTTTCAAGTGACCTATCCAGACGTCGTTTGCTGTCTCGACGAGAACTGCCGGAGCCTCGACTAGCTGCTACGGAAGACCCATCATGGTGAGCAACACTGCCAGGGGGTAAGGAGCCAGGACCAGCCTGAGTCGGCATGCTGTGCTTGCTCGCGTGACCTTGTAGTCATGTCAGCAAACTAAGGTCTCGATTATTTGAAAGGTACTCACCGGGCCACTGAATAGTGCCGGGAACTTGGGAGTCACAAGTGAAGGTAAACTGGGTCGACGCTGGAGCTGATTTTGTGGCAGTAGAGTGTTGCTGAAGTAGACTCACGTTCTCCTGTCCCTGAGGTCGAAGTTTCTCGGCGTTGGCGATAGCGTTTGAAATTATACCACTGCCCTCTTGCTCTGGGGTTGTGTTAGCAGTTGGGAGTGAGTTATAAACAAAATTGCAATTATGAAAAAGAATCAAGATCAGCAAATGACTGCGGGAGAGAAAATCCCATCAGTTAAGCTGCAATGCAAGTTATGGCTGGAAGAGGACATGGGAAATGATATGCAAGTCTCCGTTCCGTTTTATGCTGCCAACCGAGACCTGTGGATGAAGACCTGTGGATGACACAGCAGCAATATCTCCATGCAGAACAACTTATCCATAACGAAGGCTACCTGGCATAGCAAAAGCTCGCTGATCCATCGCTGAATACATGTGTCGGCGACAAATCCACATGAGAGTACAATAACCCAGTAACTGGACAATGGGAAAAAGCAAAATAAATAAAAAGTGAAGAATTGACTTACCACCTGGGGCCCATTGAGATGTTGCGGTTTTTGACCCTCGCCCAGCCCACGAATTACTGTTACCATCAGACAATGCTCGCAGTGGGCTCCTGCCATTCCTTGAACGGCCAAGCCTGCCCCGTCCAGGTCCTGAAATTCCCTGGTTATTGGATGTGAAAGTGCCGGCAGTTGGATGTGAATTCGAATGAGAATACGCTCGATCGTTGTGTGGTTCATTGGTAGGAGAATGTCCTACACCAGGTGAAGTTGCGGGAGATCCTATCTCATTATTCAAGCCTTGATTTCCATTGAGCGAAGTATCCCCTGCAGAAGGAATCTTCCGCTTCTTCTTGTTGTTTGTGTTCTCAAATACATCGTAACCGTCCACAGAGGACGTCGCGGAGAGCGGCGGTTGCGGATTAGGGAGTTCGGGCTTTGAGGATCGTTGGGTCCCACGAGTCAAGATCTCAGGAGGTGATCTGGTAACGAGAGTGCTTCGCAAGACCGCTTCTTCTTCATCGCCATCTGTTAGTCTCATCCCATTTCGGCGAGGGGTGTAGTTGCGCTCCGCCTCCGTCCGCCTCCCCTGTTGAGCTGGGCTTGTCGAACATGCCCTTGGCGGGCTTCCGTCTTCCCTGAAGTTGTATGGTGGGTAATTAAACAGAGGCGTAGTTTCGTGAGTTGAAGGAGGATATGTTATAGTCTCTGCGGTCCCAGGTGAGAGCTTCTCCCGCAGTCGACGTTTCGGTAACGGCCGAATCGGTCGGTCTGGGAATAGCGACGATACAATATCTGGCGACATATTGGGACTATGACCTGCGCATGAACGAACATATCTCGTTAGTACGTAGATCGCCAGAACGCCGAGGAGAATCGGGACAATTAGAACGGAGTTCGACATGAGGACAGATGTCGATGGAGGATTTATTGGCGCCATCAGAGTTGCTCAGCCCGACTGGCAGTCGAAAGTGGTTTGAAATCAACACCAGCTCGGTTGGCAACTGATAGGCCAGATACAAAGCAAATGAGAAGCGTACCCATCAAACATTGTATAGACTCTCTTCCGGACAACGAAAGAGATGATAGTCGAAGGGCAAGTGCTGCCAAACGAGGGGTCGGAGCTTGTACAATATGTTGACAACAAACAGAATCAATACTGCAATGCAAATTATACAGTTCGTAAAGGATATCAAAGCCGTGATTTGCAAACACTGGCTTGTCTTTTCAAAGCTCAGAGGGGTAAACTTGGTTCGGTCGGGCTCTAAAACGTTCTGTGTGCGGGTCAGAACATATCGTCGAGGCCACAACTGAGCGTTTGGCACTGGCACGAGTACCGGTTTGCACCAGTTCGACGTCGTTTCGTACTTCAATCAATTCCTGTAGTAGGTATACGAATGGCCGCCAGACTCGCTCGCTCTTGGTCGCTCAAGGCCGGGGCTCGCTTACCAGTCATGGACGGGCGATGGAGGGGGTTCGCGGATACGAAGGACGCTTCTATATGAGGGCGGAGGCTAAGAGCAGGCTCAAAATAAGACAAAATTTGTGAAGCAAGAATTATCAAAGCGAGTAGCCAGAACAACGCAATGCAAAGTCCGATAACGCCCTCAAGGTTGCTGTAGTTGAGTGTGGTTGAATCACCATCTGTCTGTGGAGGTGCCAGGCAGGGCCGTTGGGAGGTGGCGGGTTAGGTAATCAGCCTGGTAAAGTAATATTGACCGTGAGTGTCCCGCCTTCCCGTCTTCTCCAATTTCTACTGACAGCACCCACAAGAAAAAAAGATGATTGTGATTGGTGTTTACGGTCTGAGCTTCAAGATTAACTATATGGTTTCTACTATGTGTAGTCTTAACCAACCGCGAAACAGCTATTTTGTGGTTCACTTGAAGTGTCATCAGCTGCAGACATGGTCTTCAGTGTTTTCCTGATGTCACTCGTCAGGAATTGCAGGGCATGCATGGTAGGGCAATTAATATGGAAACAATCTTTAAATGAAGCGGAAATGAACCGCTCTCGGAGTTTCTCATACCGGACCTGGCCATTAGCCGCCCAGCAACTCACCTGCCGGAGGTAGGGACTAGTGATGCGCTGCACCTCAGTGCGGTGAGTGGGCACTACTGCCCTGGCCGTTCCAGTGAGCAACACCCCAAAGACCCCTGTATTTGGAGCTCGCTACTGAGCTCCGTCTGCACAGCGACTGCTATAACTTAATGCCCTGCAGGTGAACTTGCAGTGGTTCCATCAGATTTTACTCTGATGGATCCCAGGCAAGTGAGACCCGCGCCCACCTTCCTGCCCACTTTCCCACACCCACGCCCATGCCCGCGCCTCTTCTGTTCTTCCTCCTCCTCCTACTCCTCCTCCTCCTCGTCGTTCCGAAGAAAGCTTCCACCCACTCTTCTCTCTCATACTCATTGTTACGGCATATCTCCGTGCCATGACTACGGCATTTTCGCTCAGTCTCGATATGCTTGCTTGCCAGTCCCTCCAACGATACCATCGCCCTTACTCGACATTCTTCTTCCATTAGTCGCACTCATCGCTGGTCACTTCCCAGCTTAAAACAGTCTTTATTACTTACTCACCACATCCAATTCTCGCGATTTCCCTTTCTCCTGACTGCCCAGTCGACGCTAAGAAGGAATATTTCAATTGTATAGTGTTTTGCGCGGAGTCATTAGTTCCAGCGGCCTCCTCCCTCGTCCTCTTTCTGCCCTTTTCTCCTCTGTCACCTCACATCGGTGACCCGACTCTCTCAATGGCACCACCCTCGCCGCGACGGTCATCGAGAGCCCGCGCCACCAATTCACAATCTCAACAATCATCTGTATCATCAAGTACTACTGGTCGAGTTGAACGGAATACAAGATCAGTCGCCAAACCTTCTTCCAACAAGTCTACACCTAGCGCCTCTTTGTCCTCGGAGCCATTCGAAGATCTTGACGATACCCTACTCGGTCGAAGGCGAAAGCGCAACCACGAAGACGAAAACGAGAAGACTTCTAAACCCGAAAATTTTGATATGGCGAATGGCAGCGATGACCTCCAAGAAGAGGAGGACGAAGCCGTTCGATGTATCTGTGATGCAGAGGAGTACCCGGGTCGCCCGCCTGTGGAAGGTACCGACCTGGACTTCTTCAATGCCATAGAATTTACTGAAGATGTTACCGGCTTCTTCGTTCAATGCGACATTTGTAAAGTCTGGCAACATGGCGCCTGTGTCGGCATCTTTAGCGCTGAAAGCTCACCCGATGAATATTTTTGCGAGCAATGCCGCAAGGAATTCCACAAGATATATACTGCAAGCAACGGGTAAGTCGGCCTCTCTGTTCAGTTCTTCTGCATGTTTCTTGGTTGCCATATCAAATGTTCATTGAAATTTCTGGCTGCTTTGATTCCCTGACGATGCATCTTGTGCGCACAACCCTCCTACGAAACCTTGGTACTAACATGTTTGTTTTCAGCCAAAAATGGTCCAAATACGTTCCTCATAACCGGCCGTCGCGTGCAACCTCCCGGGCCGCCTCAATTGCGAAGGAAGGTAATCGTTCACCCAAAACTGGCACAAGCAAGAACTCGCGCCCGACATCCGCTTCACAAACTTCGAAACGTCGATCTACAATGAATAGCCGCGACCGGGCTTATGAGGACGAACAACTATTGCGCGCCATTGAAGCAAGTAAAGAAGATGTCCCTCAAGATGGACCAGAAATCATGACCAGGCGAGCGAAACGGGGACGAAGCGATAGTGAAGAGTCAGTCGCCGTCAGCGCTCGGCCACGAGATGAAAAACTGGCATCACTAAGAAACCCGATAAGTGTGAAACGACAGAGAACTAGCTCCAGGTCGCCGTCACCCCCTACTGAACCTGTTGAGGTTCAGAGTTATAATGAATCAGAGGAGGAAATGAACACTCGCAATGGAGTCAAGAAAGCTCGCAGCAACAAGAACCAGCGAACTAAGGCGGAAAAGGAAGACAAGGAGCGCCAGCGACAAGAGGCCGCAGATAAAAGGAAAGGCCGCGCAGAAAGGCGACGAGGAGAGGGTAAGTAGTGTCGTATATTTTGAAAGGATGGAACTGATCATCGTATAGATTCCGACCCTTCAGAGGAGACACCTCCCGCCGTTGCTAAACCTCCAGCTACTAAAAGCATCGAGACACCAGTTATCATGGAAACCCCGGCACCTGCGCAAGCCGCTCCCGACACACCTCCCGCGAGCAACCAGCCTGTTTCAAGCACCACCAAGCGCGGTGGCAAAACTACGCATAAGAAGGGCAAAGGCAGAAACCAGTACACCAGGGATCGTGATGCAGATGGCGAATCTCCAGCACGATCTATGTCACGAGACATTCAGAAGAACGGCGAAGAACTCACCCCTTCACATACGAAACCGACGAGTGAACATCGGCATGGCAAATCGAAGCCAGCTTTGCATCACAAGTTGAACATGGTGGATATGAAGCGACGCGTTGGTGCCATCATGGATTTTATTTCCAGGACCCAAGTGGATCTTGCAACCGAAGCAATTCCAGTCACGAACGGAAGTGTAAGCAGTGGAGAAGCATCGCCACAAAAGTCATCAGACTCCCATCCTGCAGAGAATGGGGACACTGTAGGCTCCTCAGGGGACAAAGAGTTCAAGGACCTCAACTGTATGGAGATGATGGATGTTCTGACGCGGGATATGGTCAAGTGGCAGAATCAGTATATCTGACAGAATTTTGTTTGAGCAGCTACATCGTGGGAAGTGATGGGATAAAAGGGACTAGCGCTCGATTCTTATTTAAGGCGTTCACGGTTAGGTGCATTCAGGGGCGTCACCAGCATCCACAGTAGATGCAACAGGCGAGGTTGTTTGAGCTTTTCTACGTTTTGTGGTCGATGTTATTATTTCACTGGGACCAATTCATGAGGCGAAGACCCTCTCTGGCGTTCCAGCTATCATTCTATATATACCCTAGCACGCCCCCAAGGATTCGGTCATTGGCGTCTTTGCACAATTTGAGAGACATATTCAGGCGGGGGACAACTCAAAGCAAGTTTAGTACGAGATGGCAGAACAGGCTTAAATAGTGTACATGAGAAGTATGATCTAGTATACAACATATGGTACAAAAAATAAAGTCGATCGCGCTAAGCGCTTGACCTTTCTTGTGCAATCGCCTGTTTTTGCTGTTTCCTTGCTTGGTTTAAACTCAGAGGAGAATTGATTATAGACTCTTGGTGTTCCTTCAGCCCCTTCTCAGATATATCGTCAAGCACAAACCTGCCCATTTTCCCTTGTCGCCATAAGTTGAGGATTCGCCTAGCAGCTAGTTGCAAGTTGGGAACGCCCCCTGCTTTTAATAGGCCCTCCTTGCGGGCAACGGCGTTAAGAAGCTCATGAACATCGTTCGTGGGATGGCAGTATCTCGTATATAAGGTCGGCTTGAAGAGGTTTATTCGGTGAAGGAGGTAGTCTACCAGTATCTCGTCTTGTATTAACCCATCCTTTATACCCTGGACGAGCGCGATTTTGAGCATAGTTTCGCCATCATGAACGTACGGCTGGAAGACGCCAGGTGTGTCAACCAAAAACGCACCATTTTGGCCTACGCCCCCTTTTATCGAGTCTGGATCGAAAATCCGCACATTGGTGCCCAATTTTCGCGTGATGCCTGCTTGACCTCCAGTCTTGGCTACCTTGGCCGTTTTCCTCGGTATACCTTTGAACCGTAGAGCGTTGAGCAGTGAGCTCTTCCCTACATTGGGCACTCCTACAACCAAGGCCCGTAAACCGAGTAACGAATCGTGGGCTTCTGCCACTGCCTTAATCTTCTTGAGTAGTTTCTCGGTCGTGGAGGGTCTGTTTTTGTCCCAGAAGAAGACACTATCACCATAGACCTTGCGCAGAGCGTTCTGAACTTGTGGTGTATCTGTTGTGTAATCGGATTTTGTGTATACGATAATTCGTTGGCAACCACTTATGACGCGGTCGAGATTAGGGTTGTGTGATGTCAGAGGAATTCGAGCGTCGCGGCATTCGAGGGCAAGAGAGACGCTGCTCTTCATTTTTGTCATCTGTTCGAAACCCTTGGCATGATGACCGAGGTAGTATGTTTTGGGAATCGAGTTTGGTATGGCAAAAGTTTGCCGAGGAACAAACTGTGCCATTGTGTCGATCTGTCCGGTTTATCTGGTATATATCGTATGCGAAAGAGAATTTATGCTGCGCTGAAGGGTTTGAGTTGGATAGGGTCGGACATTGAGATGTGATATGATGACCCTGAAAAAGAGGGCATGATGTAAATCTAACTCTCAGCCTTGTGTTTGTGCCCCACCCATGTTCAGCCTCGTCCCGCCCCACGTGTCGATAAGACTTGCTGATAAGAAGAGTTACGTCATATTCAGCTTTAGGTATCGCGAAGAACTTGTTGAACCAATTGATATTGGAGAATTGCCCACGCGGTTAAGCACGAAGCATGGGGAGAAATAACCAGTTCCCGCCTCACCTTTTACGGCACCGACAAGTGCAAAAGACTGTAAAAAGCCAAGGCAAATCGTCAAAGCCAAGAAAAAGCCAAGACTGGGCTTTTCACCTAACCGCAGCCATAGCGAGACTGAGAGAATATTAAGTTGATTCAAAGCCTCCAGGACCAGATAACCTTCCAATATGTGCTTCAAAACCATCGCAGAATCGACAAAATTTGTCTTGTCTTTTGTATCGAGACTGACGTGAATAATGGCTGGGCCAGTGCCTACCCGAGACTCCATCAATATTGAGAGTACGCCGACGTTTGGCTCTGGAAATACCATCACACCAGACACTCGAGATGCCTCGGCTGAAGATGATGCTTCGAGTCCTACCAGCGGAAGAGGTCGAGCATCCAGGTATCTTGCCAAAGGGGGCAAACTTCGACCATTTCGACTGCTAAAGGAAGATGGAATCAATCTCAAGAGTCGATACTTGTCAGATTGGCAGGTCTTCAACCAGCAGGTGGTTGCAAGTGCAGTCTACATCTTCTTTACAAACCTTCTTCCAGGTATCACTTTCGCCAGTGATTTGTATACGCTGACTGGCAAGTCATGGGGGACCATCGAGGTTGTGTTTAGCACTGGGCTTTGTGGCCTCATTTTCTCTCTGTAAGTGTCATGTGAAGGCTGTTTTTATCAAGATATACTAACAAGATCTCCAAGTTTCTCAGGCCAACCTCTTACGATTCTGGGCGTTACAGGCCCTTTCTCAGTACTGGCTGAGAACATCTATGAACTATGCGAGACACACTTTCATGTAAGTCAGCAACGCATGTGCATTGTTTCTCAAATGTCTGACACCAACCAGGTCAAGTTTTTGCCGGTCATGGCATGGACCCTCATCCACGCTGGATGGATGCACTATCTCCTTGCAATCTTCAATGCTCATGACTGGACCATGCAATATGTCACTCATTTCAGCGCCGACATCTTTTCGCTTCTCAACAGTGTCATCTACTTCCACAAGGCGGCCATGGAGCTGAAGCGAACACATGCTCGTGTCTCGCTCGCTGCTTTTCTGTATGCCGTTCTGGGAGCGGTGGGAACATGTCTCTTGGCCATTTTGTTGTCCACCGCAAACTCGTGGAAGCCCATGTTCCATCGGTACGTTCGACTTGGACTTACGGAATATGCTGCTGCTATTTCTATCATTATCTGGATCGGAATTCCATATATTGGGGAACTGGCATCACTGGATCATATCCGACTTGAGGTTCAAACGAGCTTTCGTCCTACAAATCCTGATAGAGCGACTTTCTTTGTGCGCTTCTGGGAGATTCCCATCGAATGGGTCTTCTTGTCCATGATTCCGGGAGCGATCGTCACGGTCTTGTTCTACTTTGACCACGAGATCAGCAGCATTATCTGCACTGTAGAACGATACGGGACTAAAAAGCCAGGTGGCTATGCTTGGGATGTTGCTCTCTTGGGAACCACTACCATTCTTTGTGGCATTCTCGGCATTCCTCCAGCAAACGGCCTGTTGCCTCAAGCACCGCTTCACTCAGAGTCGTTGATGCATTATGTCCTCGAGAGCCCTCCTGCAGAAGAAGGCGAACAGCCGGACTCGCCTCGGCCTGTCACAAGGACATATGAGCAGAGATATTCCCACTTCATTCAAGCTTCTCTCATCCTTATCTTTGTATCTCCCCCTCTTCAAAAGCTTCTGGGTCTCACTCAGACGTCTGTACTCGCTGGTCTGTTTCTCTTCATGGGCTACCAGTCACTATCTGTCAACCCTATTCTTGAAAGAGTTGTGAACTTGCTCACCCCGTCATCTGATCTCCCTGCTCTTCCCGACAATGTTAGCTGGTTTGGTATTCACATGTACACAATCACACAGATCATCATGACAGGCATAGTTTTTGGTGTGACCCTGACCGTTGCGGCCCCTGCATTCCCTCTGATCATCATCGCTTTAGTTCCCGTTCGATTATCGCTCATGATTCGCGTGTGGAGCCGTGAGACGTTGCGATTAGTGGATGGATGGGCTTGCCGGGAGGGCAAACCGGAGGATGCGGATGCAGAGGCGATGCAGATGCCAGGATCTGGAGATGAGGACAAGGCTGGGGTTTGATTTGATTTGCATGCATCAGAGAGGAGGTGAAACAACACATCGTTGCCAGGACAAGGGTTATATATATATGGAAAGATTATACTTTGATTGGAACCCATATGAAGTAGATTCATTCGTCAGCCCATGTCTCTAGTGTTTTTGATATAATACTACCCCGCAGGAACTGCAATCAGGTACACTCTTCTCTCTGATATTAACTCATTGATTAATAATAGCATTGATGAGGGCGATCACAACGTGGATTTATATCACAGTTTGGACAGGGATCATATAGCCCTGAAAGATAACATTCATATCCTTGGACCACCCTCGCCAGCGATCAGATCACTAACAAATTGACAACCTTAAAGTGAAACACTTCTAATCAAAAGAATATGACAACGTCTGTGCAAGGAAAATATGCGCTAGTCACCGGCGGTGGCTCTGGTATACACTTGCAAAGGACATAGAGCTACATGAACTCTTAATGGCTAACGACGACGCCTAGGTATCAATTTGTACTTCGTTCGCATGCTCCTAGACAACGGATGTTCGGTCCTTATAGCCGATCTCAAATTACGGCCCGAAGCAGAACAACTCCTGAAGCAATATCCGTTCCCCGGCGCTGACGGCAAAGCTGGGGTCTTGTTTCAAGAAACTAACGTCACATCGTGGCCACAGTTGACGGCTGCTTGGAAGACGGCCTTGGAGAAGTTCACAACTGTTGATATTGTCGTTCCAGGAGCTGGCCTATTCGAGCCTCAATGGTCTTCTTTCTGGGAAGCACCGAGGACTGAGAGCAATGAGGATAGTGTGTCTCGAGATGATGCTAATGCGGAACCTGGACACTATGCTGTCTTGGATGTGAACTTGGTATCTCCCATTCGGCTCAGTCAACTGGCTATCGGACATTGGACAAAGACGAAGCAGAGGGGATGTCTTGTACATGTTGGTAGTATCGCTGGTTACTTGGCTGGCATCGTAACACCCTTGTACTTTGCGAGCAAGCATGGGTTACATGGGTTTGTGAGAGCATTGGGAGGACTGCGTGATGAACTCGGAATTCGTGTTGGCTGCGTTGCTCCCGGAGCAGTAGAGGTAAGCTCACCAAGTCTTTGTGAGTCCCTAGGTAATTGCTAATTGATAACTACCACTAGACTCCTCTATGGCTTGAAGACCCAACCAAAGCAGTCATGCTAGACGAGAATACAGTTCTCATAGACCCTCAAGAAGTGGCCCAAGGCATGTGGCAACTCGTTGTCAACCCAGAGTATGGCAATGGTACTATCCTCGAAGTGACTAAAGGGGAAACAAGAGTTGTGCCAATGTTCAATGCGCCAGTGCCCACTGGTGAAGGCATTATGGTACCTGGATATGAAGCTTCTAAAGATGCTTTGTATAAAAATTTAAAAGATGAAGGCTTAAATGTATGAGTGAGATATCCAAGACCAAGATCTCATTATGTTTGAAATTGACAAAAGCATCTATCCCCCTCTCTCCTTTAGACTGCTGTAACATTGTTAAACGGGCATGAATCGGATATATCAATGAGAACTCTCGACAGCCTCAAATACGTATCGAAATATTTATAGATACAGTGACGTTCATCAGTGCACTTGTACGTCCTGATCTGTGCTTCACATTACTACACAAGCAAGCCGCAGACGAGGCCATCACAGATCTCAAGTCAGCCTCCTTTGCGCATGGGTCGAATTGAGGACCGTGGATAGTAAGGATCTGGGGTTCAAGTCTTGCGAAACCTCATATCCAATAACAACAGAGACTTCCCTCTGGTAACAGAGCTTTGACCAGTATCTTGGTATGTTGTCTCCAAAGCTCTTTTCGTTTTCTCTCAAGACAGAGTCACCCATCTGGACAAGTTCCTCTTCAGAAATAGAAGTGTAAAATCCAAAAAGGGCAGCCGTAGCAAACTCCTTTTTGTCACCCAGAATATTTCAAAAAATAGCCTTTTAGCTCTCACAAAGAAATAAAAAATATGAGATGATTCTCCGACTAATGACAGGGGCCGTTCAGGTAATGGTGGCAAGTAATAAATGACAAATAGTGACATGAAACCCGTAAGATGAGCATGATACACTGCATTGTAGTATCATAGCGCGTAGCATAGACAACTTAAGCAATGCCAAACAAGAAGAAAACAAATCCATAATTCGCACACCGGATAAGTGAGCTCGCGAAACGAGTTGGGTATCTTGATGAGCTGCCTTCATCATACTGCACTGCTCTTGATTTCCTTCTCTCTACTCCCCCCTGCTCCACTGCAGACACCCTTTTCCCCAAGACATAGGCTAAAAACATCCGCCTCGCTGCGCAGAAAAGGGCTGCGGTAAAAGAAACGTGTTTTCAAAAGTGTTGGACCGGCGCAAGTTGTGCTGCTGCTACTCCTGGCTCGATCGGTAATAAAAAAATAGGTGTAATGTGTTGTCTTGTCTCAATTTCCGGTCTTTGAATATGTAAATAGTTGGAAGGGAAAAACGGGGTGGCTGTTCAGCCATTATTGGCGTGTCGAGCATGACAGGCGTATTTAGCTCTAGGTGTCGTATAAAAACGTTGGTCTACTTGATGTTCTTGAAAAGATCAGAACCCAAGCTTCCGTTGTCCTTTTCGAGGTCGGTCAATTCGGGTATCATGGGAGGTGGCGGTCCGGACTGCTTCTTGGGCGTCGATACACGAGGAGGCTCCTCCATAAACATGGTACTGGCTCGTTTGTTGGGAATCGTGTCTCCGGTCCTCATGCGCCTAAACCAGCCGCTAGTTCTCCTAGACTTGCGCTCGTCGAGATAGCTTGCACCGCCTTGGCTGTTCGGCCGGGCAAGGCCACCGGCGCCGGCGGCTGGGACACTTCCGTTCGATGATATCTGGCCCTCTGCATAAGTGTTATTCAACATGGTTCTACTGAATAGGCGACGGATGCTGCCTTGGCGGCTTGAAGCAGCTGGGCTTAAAGGAGCATCCTCGTCGGCGTAGCGTTTGGTTCCAGCGAGATTACCATTAGAAGAAGCAGTAATGCTTGGCTGAGGTGTGTTCTTGTTGAAGTCCTCGGTGACACTACTGTATGTATCATGTACTGGTTCCTTTTTGGACTCGTCCTTGACTTCCTTAACGGGTGGCGGTGTCTGTGGAGGAGTTGGGACCTTCTGAACAGGTGACTCCGGAGGCGGTGGGATATCGGTGCCGTCTGTGATACTACCAAAGTTGAGGTTGAGAGCGGGCAGCTGAAATCGAGAGCCTCCACCGCTCTTGCCGAAAAGAGACGACATGATGGGAAATAAATCGGTGATTCGTGCACGATACGATGCGGATCGACCGGAGAATGGAAGAAGATAGGTCGATGGCGAGGGTCCGAATTTGGAAAGGGGGTATTCAGCAAAGAAGGATATGTAGGCGAAACGAGGGCCAAGAAGCTCGAAAGAGAATTGAGATAGCAATCAAAACTCTCAATGAAGCTGTAATTGATGACTAGGGATCCAGCAAGCGGGTTAAGATGACGAAGCTGAGTCTCAAACTCCCCGCAAGAACAGGGCGAAGAGAAAGGAGAGTTCTGGTCAACGGCTCTCTAACCAGACCAGGATAAAGAGGTACCGCAGAATAACGAGGCAAGATACAGAAGGTACAGTGCTGTAGCGTAGCGTAAGGTAAGGCAAGGTAGATGTGGAAAATTGGAGCAAGGGTCGGGTGGCTTGTGGTTGACTGCAAGTTGCAGGGATTCAACACGCTGCGTGGCGTGCTTTTTTGGGGAGGGGAATAAGGACGATGATCCCAGACGTGGAGAGCAATTGAGGCGATGAACAGTTGAAGTGCAAATAATTTTGAGGCTGTAGATGTTGTAGGATAAAAGAGAGGAGAAATTAAATGGAGAGGGGAGAGGGAGGAGTATGAATGTGTTCACAAGAGAAGAATTGGTGCGAGACGGGGTCTTGGAGCAAAGAGCGACAGTACGACCTTCCTGATGTAAGTGGAGAATGTCGTGGCTGGCAGCGAAGCTAATAAAGATACTTTGTAGATACTTTGAGCTTCAAGTGCCACACAAGTATTTCCTTTTTCTGACATTGCCCCTGAGAGACTGCAGCTAACCCGCTCTTCCCTGGACCCTGCTGGAGCCACGCGGGTTGGGCGCCTTTGGGCACACAAAGTACTGCTTAGTATCTGCGTTACCAAAGAAGGTGATTAGTCTATTCAATATGGGGGTTAGCGGCCCCTCTAGCAGAGTGTGGCTGTCGAGACGCAGAGGTACCTTTGAAGTACCGGTCTTATATTTTGGAAGCGAACATGCAATCACTCAAGACCACGGGACAGACCGAAACTATTGAATACAGTACATAGATGACACCCAAGTGACGAACGATTTCGAGGAACAAGGTCGAATCAACTCTAGTGTACTCGTAATATATCGAGAATCAAGAAAAGCAGGACCAATTAATCCCTGATTGAGTTAAAGGCTTCAAAAGTCAATTCGTCTTATTCACTGCTCCCTTCTCTCTTCTCCCTTACAACTCCGAGAAAACACCCATTTTAAACGCCACGGACGTGTGTCAAGAGTCGATGAACCATCCATTCGATGAGGAGAAGAAACGTTGGCGCCAACATGTTTCAATCGGACCTATATCAAACGGTCCATGTCAATAATTAGGTAGTGAAGGACTGTTTGACAGACAACAGTGCTATACCATTGATCCTATTCACAAGCCGCTTTACTGCCGAAATTACTCTTTCGCATACGGGTCGTATCTATCAACACAAGTAGCTTGGCACTCAACACAAGGACTCGACTTGAGCAGGACAAATACTTTGACTGACTGGATTGCGTTTCTACGGGAGACCAGGAACCCGCTCAAGAGACTAAAACATGTTTCACTCACTCACGCACGGCACGATTGTCTTGCCTTTCCTTTTTTTGCTAGAGCGAGCGATTCAAGATCGAACCATCCTCCCTTTAGTATACATCCATACATAGGAGAAACAAGTTTATGTGGTCAACCTTTTTATTAGTCTCCAACCTCCAGTATTTGCAGTAAGAGGCTCTGATCCCTTTGGCCCGTTACTCACCTTTGCGAGTCATAATAGGGGAAGTATTGTCAAGTACCTCAACTTTACACAAGTGTCCAAGCTAGTGCAGTCAGTCAATTCTTACTCCCTATTCGAGCTGTAGAATCTCTGCCGCTATCCCCAATCTTATCTTGTGTATTACCCGTCTCGTCGACATCTCCCGATCTAGGAAGGCCCCCGCGTTCCACAATCGCGGGATTGGATCCATTATCCCACCCACATTCGACTTGGGCCTTGAACTTTGGACCCTCCAAAATGTTCAGACGGAACGGTCCAGAATTTATTTTCTGCCTCTGTCGTTGATGGTACGGCCCCATTTAATCGCATAATCTAATTGGCCTATCAACATTTAACGTCATAGAGCTTTAATGATTTTGGACCGAGCTCGGCTGAACTTGTTTCGTCAAAGTTGAACCAAACATCAACATCATTTGAGGAAAGGCAATCAATTATCTTATTTTAGTTTGACAATTGATTATCTATCTTCATCATGGCTAGCTCGCAGTGTTTGCGCCTCAGGCCACTCGCTTCTGGCCTTGCGAGGCCTTCGGCTAAGCTCAGTGCTCAACATATGACCCGACTTCCCATGACCGCGGCACGATATAAGTCGGGTCCTTATGGCTACACACAAGCTAAGGCTCTTGTCTTTTCAAAGCCTGGCGATCCAGCCAAGGTTCTGAAGTATGTACACTACATGCCTAGTAGTAGACAATACTGATAACAGTTTCCAGGCTTCATAATCACTCTATCTCCCCCTCCATCCCGTCAGACTCGGTCCTCGTCCGAACTCTCGCCGCTCCCATCAATCCCGCCGATGTCAACACCGTCCAGGGAGTGTATGGCTCCATGCCACCTTTTACCAACCTAATTGGCACCGCTGAGCCTTCTGCTATTCCCGGTAACGAAGGTGTTTTCGAGGTTGTTTCTACAGGCTCACCCTCTTCGTCACTACAAAAAGGCGATTGGGTCATCCCCGCCATCGGCCAGTTCGGTACCTGGAGGACACATGCCGTTGCTGAGGCCGATAAGTTTATCAAGATTGATAAGCAGGGCTTGACTCCCACACAAGTAGCGACCGTGAGCGTCAACCCATGCACCGCCTACCGCATCCTGCGACATTATGGACCCAGCGCTGGGCTTCAAGCTGGTATGGGTATGCGCCCCCTTGAAGTTGGTAGCGGCCAGTGGTTCATTCAGAATGGCGCAAATTCTGGTGTTGGACGAGCGGCCATTCAGTTCGGAAAGCTCTGGGGCTTAAGGAGCATCAACGTTATTCGTGATCGCGAAACACCGAGGGAGACCAACGCTCTCAAGAAAGAGCTTCAAGAGCTCGGTGCAGATGTTGTAGTTACTGAAACCCAGTTCCTTGGTCCCCAATGGAAAGACCAACTGGCAGATATCACCCGCAAGGGTCATGAAGAGATTGGTCTAGGTCTTAACTGTGTTGGAGGCAAGTCAGGGACCACCATCGCTCGATCGCTCGGCAAGGGTGCCACTATGGTGTCTTATGGTGGCATGGCTAAGCAGCCTGTCTCGCTACCCCTCGGTCTTCTTATCTTTAAGGATATCCGTTTCCTTGGTTTCTGGCTCAGCAGACTCAATGAGGAGGACCCTACTGGCAGGAGACATGCTATCAACGATATTCTCCAGCTCATTCGTTCTGGCCAATTCCGCGATGTCCCTATCGAGGAGGTCAAGTGGGATTGGGAGACAGAAGAGGAGACTCTGCGCAAGGCTGTACATCAAGGCCTGGAGGGGTTCCGTAAGGGCAAGGGTATCTTCACATTTGGCGAGACATAAGCGGATAAAAGTTATGAGTAAGAGTGTAATGTACATCGTGATTACTGGCTCGGTCATTACGTTATGGATAGTCGAAGCAGATCCTTACAAAGTTCGATAAGGGGCCACTCCTTAACCCATGGGCATGAAGGTACTACATAGGCAGACCAAAGTTCACGAAATAAATGACAAATACGAGAAATCAAAGCACTGTTTATTGTCTAGACAAAGCTAACATATATATAATGAACGCCTCAACTCCATTTCCCAATGTCATCAGCAAACATTCTATGCTCGGAAAGCCTGTGCCCACTCATGTAGCTTATCAATGACGACAGGGGCGTAAGACGTCAAGGTATCCTCAATGATTCGATCAAAGTATCTCAATGCTTCTTCTTCTGTCAACTCCAAGTGGAAACGCTCTCGGACCTTGAGCACTGCCTTGTCGGGCTCGAGTCGAATATCAGGGATATTGGCATCGACCATAAGGCTAAAGAGATTGAGAATAAGATTTGACGATTTGCGCAGTGCCGTAAACGCCAGGAAACAGTACTGCTTGAACTGCTTATAATGCTCCGAGTTCACGCCACCCATGCAATCCACCATCTCCTTGGACAACTTCATCAAAGGCGCAAAAGGCTTGGGATCTCGGCCAAGGATGTAGCCAAAGTCTGCATGGAAGAAGTGGCCGTCAGGTGCAAGAAGCAGATTCTCCAGGTGGCGATCGCCGACACCGAGGATATAAGTGATGACACAGTACCCTGCACAGGACCTTATGTATGTGTCCAAGGTTTCTTGCCGGACTCCAAGGGGTTGGCTGTCATCCGGGTTATGATTCTTAAGGTAGGCCAAAGCTGGGTTGGTTTTGTATTTGTTGACGATGCTTGACAAGCTTTGGGATTGTACAAACTGCGAAGCGCCAGCAGAAGTACTCGTTGCCAAGATCTTATAGGGTGACAGTTTGAGGTCAAGGTTCTCTTTCTGTAATAACTGATCCATAAGAGTGATGATCTGGATAACAAGCTGATCCTGTCTAAGATCGTCTCCAAGCTTGAAGATAATGGCATATGAGCTCCCAGTTGTTGTCTTGAAGGTACACTTGAACGGGTTTAGTGAAGATTTGAAGACAACTGTTTGGTCCGGTATGATACCCGTAATCAGTACGGAAGGGTCAAGTGGCATTGGCAAAGGCGGATCGAATGACAACAACTCGTTCTTGGGGTCGGCCAGGAAGTGCTTAACTCGCTCAACCTTTTTCGGAATCGACTCATTCGAGGTTTTGACCTCTTGCGCAATCCTTGAGAGAATGGCGACCAACTCCGCTTGACGCAAAAGAGTTTTCCGTGTCTCCTGGCCATCTGGCTGCTTGACAAGCTCGGCCATGAAGTCGTATGCGACCTTGCGGTAGATGTTGCGGTTATCAATACCTTGCTCAGGGCTAGCATCATCACACTCAACCATAAGATACCAGTGGAAATAGTTGCCGAGGAGAAAGTTGGCCGCTGCACGCTGGATCAAGAAACGGGCCAGGGATGAATCATTGCTGCTCTCCTCTTCTGAATCTGTTGATATGTGTTCATACCTCAGCGCTTGAACGAGTTGAAGAAGATAAAGTAGAAGTTCCTGATCATCAGCTTTGCGCAATCGGTCTACAGCGTATGACCGCACGGCAGGATTATCGAAAGATGGCCCAAGAAGCTCCAGCGCATCGTCAACATCAATCGCAGTCCAGCGACCGAGAACTTGAATAGCCTGTCTCGCTTCACCCTGATCTCTCCAATTGACAGATTTGACAAACTTTGTCAAAGCTCTCTTGTCTCGGGTCAAGTGATAGCGGAACTTCCACACCAGATCTGCCTCCTCTGGGGTGAGGACATGGGTAGGAGAATACGACATGATGAGATTAAGCTCATCTCGAACCTTAGCGTTCGGCTTCAAATTCTTATCGATGATCCCGTGCCTATACGAGCTTCTGAATAGTCTTCGGTGCTTAGCCTCTGCAGGGTTGTCCCTGTATCCAGCTTCGGGATCATAAACTTTGATGAGTCGTCCCGCTACTCCTGCAGAGCTCTCACCCACGGCATTAATGCCTGGGCCGTAATGAACCTCGGGCTGACGATTTGCGATGCTGGTCTGCGAAACTGAGAGATTCTGGAGTGCAGAAATCGGGGGCGGATCATATTCGTGGTCAGCGAAGACAACAGGAAAATCAAAACGTGGTAACTCCACGTTCAGTAAGAATGTTGATTGTCCAGGACGTCCATCCTCATTTTCACCACCTTGGTTGTCTGGGTCGTTCTCCCCGTTCAAAGCCAGTTGTCTCTGAAGCATTTTCATTGAGGATTTGGCAGCCTGCAGGCCTCGTTTCTCAAAGCTTCGAAAGACCATCTGATCCAGCCAGTCGACCCTGGGAATCTCGCCCATCTCGTGTTTTTTGAACAAAGTCTCCATTCGGTCTAACTCCTCTGCATCCTTGTCGAGTGGAGGGATTTGCCCTTTTCGCGTTGGTTGCTTCTTCGTCGAGACCAGCGCCGGTGTTGTTGAGCTATCGGTGCCGTCTGCATTTTTGTGTCGGTGAATAAGACACTTCTGCCTTCCTTTCTGTACTTGGTTGTCCTCATCGAACATGGGGAGCGTTGTACCGCCAAACGGAATAGCATGGCCTATGGCCCCTTTCCCGCCAGTAGGTGATAGGTCCCATACTGTTATAGCTAAACATGCGTTCGCTGGTAAGGAGTCATATGTAATAGGCAACTGCAGCCACTCGTTCCATCTAACTTGGTCAACATGTGCGGTATCACAGCCAAGGGAGTATCGTACTTTCGCTCGGATCGAAAAGGCTTATATGCGGTCTGAACAGGGACAGTCAAGGGTTTCGATCCAGCCCAGATCTGCACAGTGACATAAAGGTCAGAGTATGGGCTAGCAACTCTTGTTAATCTGGTGCAAAAGGTTATGGTTGTGGGCAATGTCGCGCACCTAATATTCGAGCCAACATGGCGCAAGTCGGGTCGCTCGAGAAGAGTTGAGTGTTTGAAGGGAGGTTCTTCACCCTCAAGGTTCATTCTACAAGTAGTCCTTTAGCATTCGCACGATGGAAGGGTTTGAGGGGCATTACATGCGAATGCTCACGGGATGATGGACATCCTTGGAACCCGCAAAGGAGAACGGGTCCATGCGCCCGTACTCAGACATGATGCGCTATGTCATGCTGTATAGATAGGAGAGGGGCGGCCGATGCGCAAAGAGAATGTAAATTAATGTTACTGCTAGAGTTTCAAGGTTTGAGTTGCGACATGAGCCTAGGAATGGTTGTGTAGTGGCATGCGTTGAGGTGCGATAAGATAAGAGCTTAGGTAGGTAGAGTGCTCAGTGACGTTCCTCATTTCAGCTCGCCCACTGTGGAGAAGATCACATGGCCCCGTCATAAGGCTTACCTACAATACTAGCCTAGGTGCTGTCTTCTTGCTTGACTTTTCCAAGCCAAGATGCATTGACCTTCTTGATCAGCAGAAATGTCCTTACTCATGTGTTTTCCGTCTTAATCATTGGCCGTTTCACTGAATAAGAATTCATTTGCTTGTCTTTGAATTCCTTCTTGTGGCTAGTGACTTTATCAGCCGCCGTTACCGCTTCTACGAAACATCGAGTTAGATTGAGGATTGACAGTTTTGCTTTTTATTTGGCTACTCACTTCCAAGTCTGTAATGACCATTGATGAAATACATCATGTTCTCGTGTTTTTCAACGAATAGCGGCACATTCAAAGACTCATTTCCCGAATATCAACTGCGGCACGGAGTACTACGTAGCATTGCTAGCTAGTCAAGCTACCTTATAAGTGCCCCTGAATACCTTAGAGTCAGACATTGCAACGGCAATTGTCGAGGCCTAATGACCCCAGCGCTTCTTTATACTTCCAATTGACCGATTAAATTGACCAGTCCACCTCTGCGGCACTTATATCCCGATCCGCAGTGCTGTCTCTACTGAGACATGGATGCTGCATATCTAGGCGCATCCCAAACTTCAAAGCGCATAGCCCAAACCTAGAAGCCACACTATCATCCCCATCAATCAATGAATTCCCCTCGCAGACATCCGCCAAAACTTTAGGCAATTCGTATCCTGGTCTAGCAAGCCTCGCATCTGAGCTTCCTTCAGCTGCAGGTCCAAGAGAACCTATCACGTGCGGCTTTTGAGGCGTCATAACTAATCTCAACAACCCTTCAACTCCTAGACTCGATGCTTCCTCTCTCTAGAGCATTGCTCTCTGCTGCTTCAACTCATAACACGTCCTCTCCTCGCCCAAAGTAGGCCAACATGTCTCTTTCGAGACGCACTGATGCGGCCTCCAAGTTTACGTCTTCAGGGAGATATACCCCAGAGGCCATGATAGTCATTGTACGACCCCTGTCAAATTCGATACTCGAAAACCCCATTTAACACGACTTATAGACCTGTGCGGCTATCTCGCTGTATAATGGCATCGAGCTGCTTCTCCTTATCTTGACCTCATCTAGGCGCCACAACGACCTCTACTCATGGAGTCTCGCCGTGGCTTCAATCGGTGTGCTGCCCTATGCAACTGGTTGGTTGGTTCGCTATTTTGATGTCATAGGAGACCTTGCGGATATGGTCGTCAACGACATTGGCTGGATACTCCTGACTACCGGCCAGGCTCTTGTTCTATATTCTCGACTCGACCTACTCGTCAAAAGCGTTACCGTTTTGAAGATTACAAAATGGATGATTATCCTCAATGCGGTTATATGGCACAGCACAATCACGGTTCTGCTTTTTGCTATCAGCACCCAACAAAAGCTCGACCGCAATGGCGCCTTCATTAAAGTTCAAAAAGTTCAGTTGGCATTCTTCTGCACGCAAGATTTCGTACTTTCCGGTCTTTACATCTGGAAAACGATGGATATCATCAAGAAGAAAGAATCAGAATTTCAGACCCCTCGAATTATATTTCAACTGTTCGCCATAAACGTGGGGATCGTGCTCGTCGATATTGTCCTCCTCGCTGTCGGCTTCACCAACAATTTCCTGTGGCAACAAGGCATCAAAGCAGTCGCCTATTCAGTAAAACTCAAGATTGAGTTTGCTATACTTGGGAAACTTAGCGATTATGTTCACAAAGGGGGAGAATTGGTCAGCACTGAGTCTCCCATGTTCGGGTTCGTCGAGATGGAACCTGAGCCTCCACCGAGGAAACAATCGACACAGCCGATAGCTGCCCCTGAGGCCATGCATTCGGAAAGAGTGAGGAAGCAGTCGACTATTTCTGCTGCAGGGTCGTCGCGCAATCGAGAGCTGATGTCTGATGACGCAGGGACTGATAAAAGCGAGGGTGTTAAAAGGCGTACAACGGATAAGGGCAAAAGTAAATGTATGGATGAGTGTTGCAATACTGGCGTTTCGGCTTCAAAATAGTATTATACCCAATGTTTAGTCAGTATTCAAAAGTTGAGCTCATTACTCTCGCAAGTTAAAATGTATGATTGTGGCCACTGACAGATCGGAATAACATTGGCAGACTATTCACTTTGTCTACCTATTATCAGAAAACTTGTCGATATATATACATTATTACTACAAATACTTGTATGCCACCCCCAACTCCTTAATGCTCTACTCGTACATCATCATCGTCGTCTCGTCATGCCTTGCATCTATTTGTGTCCTTGAAGATGCCAGTCAAACACCTTCATAAACACTTCCTTTCCATCTCCCTCCAGAACATCTCCATGACAAGGAATCATGGTATGAAAGTCCCACTTAGCGATCTGCGCCATGCTGTCGTTGAAGCTCTCTCGATTCTTGGCGAGAAGGTACCAGTTGAATCGCTGCAACCACTTGGCATCGCCACGAGGGTTCTGGACAGAGGCAAAGAGCTTGCCGACAGCTCCGTCTCTGGGCAGTTCTGCGTCGGGGACTTTGCTGTACTGTTCGGTGGGAGGTAGGTTGAAGAGAAGATCAGCCTGGATAAGGACTTGCTCAGGCTTGTAGAAGAAGACAATCTCAAGGTTGGCGTGGCCGTCCACGTATTCATATTCGAAATCGGCATCAAATTTGGGATCGATCTTGATTTCCCGCTTGATTTCCTTCTTGAAGACAACAGCAAACTCATCATTGTTGATTTTGGGATCATCAGTCTGCTTGGCGCGCTTTTCTGGCAGACCCTCTGGGCCAATAATCTTGGCTGAGGGATACTCCTTTTTCCACTCAGAAATGAAAATGTGGTGTTCATAGTCTAGAGCAACGATATAGCGGACATCGCCTCCCATCTCCATGACTTTAGTTTGGGTGGCTTTGGTGAGTGCGACTGGTGAGAAGATGGCAAGGCTTCCAGAAGTGAGCTTGACTATTAAGTGTCAGTATTATACGCAGGTTACTACTCATGAGTAGGTAAGATGGAATGGCATACCTAGAGTACCTCGGCCACCAATCTTGACTTTTCCAAAACGTGAGAATGGCACTGAGAACGTGGCAATGTTGGGTGTGACATTGCGAATGACCATGACATGATCAGGGTCTGAAGGGATGAGTTTGGACGACATTTGTGCTGAGTGCAATGTTTCTGATTGTGTGCTGAATTTGTGTCTCTGTGCTGGTAGAGTAAACGAGGTTGTAAATTTGGGGGGTTTAACTGTCGCAATACGAGGTTGAAGGCGTATGACGTTGGAGTCGTGTGTTAAAGTATGTCTTAGCGCAAATTGTTCAAGTTCAATCGCATGTGAAAATGTAAAGAATCTTTGTTGTTGTTGGAATAAACTGGATGGTTCGATATTTAAATATTGAATGCGAGACGTTGAACGTATCATCACGAGTAGAGTAATTGTAATCAAAGATGGGCCGGGTCATAAGATGTCGAGGCGGAGCTTGAACTTGAATTGGTAATATTCCAGTTGAGAATGAATTCGTCGTCGCGTTTCTTCAATGACATCAACATTCCGATACATTCGGCCGACTCTATTTGAGTTGCCCCGATTCGATTTCCAGGGTCTCGGGATGGCCGTAGAAAAAAGCCAAGTTAACGCGTTAAAGTGGAAACGGTCATTTATTACAATTCTTTTCTATGGAGCATCATGTGAATAAGTATTTGAGTATCCATCACCTTGAAATACGCAGCAATACGCAGGATTCATATCAGAAAAAAAGTCTTTTCCTCCCGCCGTCTGTCCTAATAAGCAATGGAAGTTTTGATATAGCGCTCTAATCTTGTGAAAGTTGTCAGCAACTCGCAATCAATTGATTCCAAATACCCTTTAGCTTAATCCATCCGGCATGTTTCTTTACCCCGAGAGCCCGCTATGAACCTCGGCTTCGTGCTGGACTCCATGGCGTATCTGCAAACTCTTGTTAAATCCATCCCATTGTTTGGATACATTTATTTATTATTAGCTGAAACATACGCATGTGTTGGTGTCCCTCAGGCACAGGCTTCTCTTTGGGATAATATGGCTTGTAAAAGTAAATTTTTCAAGGCTCGAGCATCTACAGTCTAAGCTTCTCTTCGGAGCAGGATAACATGCCTCTCGGCCAAACACTACAGCAAAAAACTACACATATAAAAGTGACATGTAATATAACCAAGCAAGAACTGTTAACTAACAAAATAAAAGAAGAAGAGGAAAGCCAGAACAATTCACCATCTTTTCCATAAGCTACCTATTCGCCAGTAATCTCTCGATTGTAGTCCAGAGCTTCTTTTGAGCCACTCTTGAGGCTTTCCAATCTTGTATAAAGTAATTCGGAATCAGCCATACAAGCCAGGATAGCACTCGCCCCAGAAACACAAAGGGACTAATGAGAAATTTCAATGAGCCCATGAAATAAGAGAAGACAATCGATATCACCGACGGCGGGATTGCCATCTTTCCCAGCATGAGTTGCCTTGTCTGGCCGTTGGCATCATACCACAGTTGTCTCTCGTGCCACACGTCCAAGTACGCATGAAAAGTCATCAGGAAAAGAATGTGGTAGGCAATAGCATAGACGTCCTCATCCTCTGGTAATTCTGGGAATCTTTGTGCTTTGCCGTTTCTGTCCACATTCCTGCTTCTGATGAAGCGGTCATAAGAGTAGTAGAGGAGTTTTAGAAGGAAAGCGAAGGCACGAATCCAAGGGAATATTGGCTTGATTAGAAAAAGTAACACCTGGGGTAGGAAACTCCAAAGAGTTCCTATCAGCCATTGGACAAGGGCAAGAGGGTCGATTGATGATAACCAGAGGGTGAAGGAAGATTCAACATCATCTGTATCCTCTTCAGCGGGATCTGGATCATCGCCGCCATCGTTGTTCTCTGGTGTCGACGTATTTTCTGCTTGAGATTCTTCAGGTACGTCCGAAGATCCTCGATCGCTGTTATTGGACATGTCTTTAGCAGAGTCGTCTTCCTCCTCCTCCTC